>AWWV01012775.1:0-26263 GCA_001974805.1 Corchorus capsularis
TAAAAACCCTGTTTAACTTTTAACCTCGAACAACATTATTGCCCCATTTTGGTCTTTTCTCAAATGGCTTATTACTTTAAAATCCTTCTAATCTTAACCCTTCTTCTAAAAATACATTGTCTTTTTATGTAATTTTACAATCTAACTTCAATTAATGGTGTTCCCACCATTTTAAATGCATGATTAATGGTGTTCCCACCTTTTTAAATTTTATATATGCTAATCTATTGACTATTGGGTTTTATGAGGATTTTGAGTCTTTTTCATTCTTGAACCCATTTTTCCAGTCCATTTTTGTTGGGTCCGTTTACGGTTTGCACACAAATATTCAGTTTACATTTAGTATGACTCCTATGATGTATTCTTTGATAATTGGGTGTGTTGGGTTATTAGAGTAAATTGCATTTTCTGAAATTATTAACATATTAAGTGTGTTTTTTATAGATCCTGTTAATTGTTTTTCAAGACGGTACTTGCTGAAAGCTCCTTTCAACTTTTCACCAGGGACAACCTTTTTGTCCCGTTTGGTCTTTTCTTCATTTGCTAATTATTTAATAATCCTTATGTTCTATATGGTTTGTTTTGGATTGTGAAAGTAAATTTCAGTTGTGTTGACTATTTTTTAGATGATTAACTATGTTCACACACATTACTGTGTTTTAATGGACCATATTAAGTATCAAGACAAATGATCCTTTATACACTTGCCTATCTTTTTGGGGGGTTTTTTTTTTAATTAGAAGAGTTATAGTTGTTTTGCTAAAGACCCATTTTTATTCTATACTCATCTAACTCCCTTAATAGTGTGAAAAATATCAACATGTATTGAACTATTTAGAATGAATGCAAGCACTTTTTCTTTTGGCACAAAAATGCAAGCACTTTTAAACATATTTTATTTCACTTTTTTAAAAAAAAAGAAAATGACAGAATAGATTTACAATGTCTCATATCTTATTTTCTGTAATTGTTTATAAAACAGATGCATCAAATAAACAAAAATATCTCACATAAAAACATGCCTGTAGCGCAAGCGCAGACTATCCCTCTTGTTACAATTATATTAATTTCTTATATATCCAAACATCTTATGAGAATTCAACCAAAACTATAAAATTATCTTAAATAAACTATTTACAAATTAAACTAACTAACTAACTAATTAAATCCATATTTCGTGAGGCTTAAGATCCAGTCACAGTGTAGTTGAACTAACAACTTAGATGCAAAAGCTGAATTCGATCTATATTCAAATCCACAAACACTCATATAATAAGTTCTTTTTTGCCAAAACAACTATAGGTTCAAAGCATAATTAACATGGATAAGTACTTTTCTATAGTGAAAAAGATTCAAGACATAATGATCCGCTATTATAAATATATAATATAAAAAAATTATATTAGAAAAATGGGGCCTAACTACGAGCTTGTCCAGGTCCAAGGGAAACATGAAGCATACAAGTAATAAACAAACTCAAAAGGGCCAAAGAGCAATTTGTCTAGAGAAAGCGAACTGTTTCACACAAACATTAATAATATATTAGTGTGTCTATATAAATGAAACAGTAAATTAAGAGTAAATTTCACTATTGGGTACTAAACTTTGATATATTTTTCAATTAAATCAATTACATTTAATTGGTTCCAATCAAGTTGCCTAAGTTTTAAAAGCATTCCAAATGCAGTCACTCTATAATATATCTCATCCAATTAAGTAGTATATAAATGACATTGCCGACACGTCACATGCCATATAAATCGCCACATCACTCATGTTTCATGTTGCACATCATATTTTTCATCTTCACATATTATCTCTCCGAGTTTTTAACAGGAAAAAAAAACATAAATAGAAGAAAAGATACCAACAAATGATTGATTCAAGTGGTTTGTCACTTGTTCCCCTTAAGCAAGATCTTGGGTTCGAGTCTTGTGAATGAAGAAAATCATTGTTGGAAGAGCTTTACCCTCATAGTGGGTCAAGCTGACTCGAGTAAGATTAAATTGTAAGTATACCGAAAAAGGAAATAAAAAAGATGAATGAAAACTCACAAAGAAAATATGAGGAAAATGTTGGTAATTTAGAATGTTGGTAAGTAAATATGATATTTACCAATGATAATTTAGTTGATGAAAAGACATTAATGAATAATGTGATTAATCATGAACCAATTAATAGTGTGATTATTCATGAATTAATTAATATTGTAATTATTCATGAATCAAGAGTTGTCTTGTGAAAATATATGTATCTATTTAAAGTTGTCTTTATCCAAAAGACAAAGACATGTATCTATTTAATGTTGTCTTTATCCAAAAGACATGTACATGTATTTGTATTTATGAGAAGATACATGGGTTCATCAACTATATAAAGGATCTCTATATTGCTATTGAAAATATATAATAAAGAAGAGCAATTAGAGAGACAATACCACCATTTTCACTACTTATGATTGGAGAGTTTGTGGCTTTGTTGTATCCCAGAGGGCATAAAACCCTTTAAGAAAGTGTTTCATTACACGCCTCAAAGCCGTTTCTATTCTTATTTCTCCTCCTTCAACAATAGTTTCCAACAATTTAAAGGGTTTTATCTGAAACTTTATGTTTCAATTTTATGGAGGTGGAAGAAATAAATTGGAAGCATGAAATTCCAAAAGAAGTCATGGATATGAAGCAAACCCATTTAGATGTTTTGAAATTGTGAAGTTAATTTGGAAATCCGTTGATGGATTCAACTACCCCAATAATTGAAACGTGTGGCTATGAAGGACATGGAGACTCAACTTTGTTTGCAAATATTGAAAGATAGATCGGTAGAAGAGAAGGGTATGTGCATGCAATTCCATAAGGTAAGGCGCTAAACTTGGCCTAATTATGATCTCATTTTATCGCAAATATTGTTACGTATATGAAAGCCATAAATTTTATTTTGAGACATATTTTGAAATTAGTTTATTCGACTACTGTTTTAAGGTCATATGAATTTGATATTATTATGGTCTCAAATGAAACTATGCCCACGATTAGTATATAATTGTGGCTTACATATGTCCTAAGCAATTTTTTACGGCTTATATGTGTTGAGAATGGAAATTTATTCTCTTAATTTGTGATAGTCATGCAAGTCCATTTGAAATTGATCTTGATAATAATTAAGATACATGTCATGATATAGTTGGTTCACACATGACTGATTAAAGAAATCATGATATTACTTGATATGCATATGTACATGCTATATATATTTCTTTGAGATATTTATCATGATTCAGTTTTGATGCCATGAAATTGTACTGATGCTAATTAGGATAAATTGTATTTATATCTTGTGACAAAAGTGGCTATTAGTGGCTATTAATATTTTTCAATCATATTCTTTGAGACAAATTGAATAAATGAATAGTTGTCACAAGGTACTTATGGCATATTTTATTTATTGGTTGCTTTCTATACTTTGTGATTTGTGGAAAACTAGCATTAAATGATTAAGCAAACATGAATTTAGATAATTTGGAGATATACTACTTGCTTTGCTAATTCTATAAATCTTTATGGCCTTATAATTATATATACTGGTAAACCAAATGAATTTATACAAGAATTGTTTTAAGGTATAAAGAAATATTAGATTTGAAGATATGTTTGATCAAGCAAGTACATATATATTTATATATATAATTCATGCTTATTGATGAGATGCATGAAATCTTGAATCATGAATGTTATTATCTAAATTATGTATTATTTATTTCTCATTTTGATATATGTTCGTTTGTGTTACATAAGAAATAAATGTCTTGTGAAATTACTTCAATTAAAGGAAGTGATATGATTTTTTAGTAACTTGTCAGAATAAATTTGATTAATGATTCATGCAATTGATGAATATTGGAGCACAAGCTTTAAAGCATTGTGCGATTATATATGAAATTTATAATTATTCCTAGAAGCATGAATAATGGTGGTGATGAGAATTGTCTATTCTAATAGATTTAATAAAGGCAATCATGAGTTTACCATGAGTTGTTATGCAAGTTTCATGGGAGAGATTAAAGTATATCATTTATAAAGAACGAAAGTTGAAGCTTTCGAAAAGTTTAAAGAATACAAAATGAAGTTGAAAATAAAAAAAAAGGAAGATTAAAATTCTTCGAAGTGATAGAGGAGGTGAATACTTCCCTGAATCATTCTCTAATTTTTACAAGGAGAATTAAAAAAACAAAAAAATTCAAAGGTCTACTACCCCATATAAACCTTAACAGAATGGTTTGGCTGAGAGGGAAAATAGAACTATGGTTGATGTAGAGAATAGTATGTTGACAAATGAAAGGATGCAACAAAATCTTTGGGGAGAAGCAGTCTTAATAGCATGTCACATACATAATAGAGTTTACTCCAAAAGACTCTTGAAATCACTATATGAGATATGGAACCATGGAAGAAAATCGAATTTGAGTTATTTGAAAGTGTGGGGGTGTATTGCATATTATAATATTTTTTATCCTAATAAGACAAGTTGGGATCAAGATGAATTATAAGTATGTTTTGGTTATGCACAACGTTCCAAAGCATTTTGATTTCTTGATTTGAATTACAAACACAATTGTGGAAACAATTTATGTTGAATTCTTAGAAGATTAGTTTCTTCATAATTTGCACAATTCTAAGATTGGTGTAGTTGAGAAAACTTCTAATCTTTAAAAGAAAGGATCTTAGTGATCAAATAGAAAACAATGATCCTAGTGATCAAGTTGTTTTGAACCAAGAAAAGTCAAAGAACAAGTAAGGAAAAACATTTACCTTCTGAATTTGTTTCTTGATGGAAGGGGATAGAACCAATGTTTTTTAATAAATTCCTGTTCTTCTAAGTGAAGAAAAAGAAAATCCAAAGTTCTTTGGTGAGGCTTTGGCTTCAAAAGATTTTGCCTTTGGAAAGAGGTAATTAATGATGAAATGGATTCCATTTAATAATATTTGGATCTTAGAAGACTCTCCTTCTGATTCCAAGCCAATTGGTTGTAAGTGGGTTTTAAGAAACAAAATCCAAATGGTTTTGACCAACCTTTCAAGGCAAGGGGTTTTACCCAAAAGAATGGCATATATTATACTTATGCTCTTGTTGCAAGAAGTACATCCATTTGTGTACTTATGGCTTTAGCTTCCATTCATAGTTTGTTTGTACATCAAATGGATGTGATAACTGCATTTTTGAATGGAGGCTTAAGACGGAAGGATTTATACTTCCTGACAATGAGCGTAAAGTTTACACATTAATTAAGTCTCTAAATGGGTTGATACAAGTTCCAAAGTAATGGCATGAAAGTTTGATTTTGCAATTTTGTCAAATGACCTTAAGCACAATGGAGCATATAAGTGTATTTACTCAAAGTTCACCAATGATTATGGTGTCATCACATGTCTTTATGTTGATAATATGTTAATTTTCAATACCAATATGGTTGGTATTTATGTAATTAAGAAGTTTCAAACTTCAGTTTTAAGATGAAAGACTTAAATCATGTTGATACTATTCTTGGTATAATAGTAAAGAGACATAAAGATGGTTTTGTGCTTAATCAAAGTCATTGAGAAATTGCTTAATAAGTTTAAGCATCTTAATGTTAAAGAATGTGCAACTTCTTCTGATGCTAGTTGCAAATTGATTGAAAAATGATGGATGTTGTTGCACAACTTGAATATGCAAGTGCCATTGGTAGCCTTATATGCTATGTTCGACCATATAAATATATAGCTTTTGTTGTATGCAATTTGTTTAGGTTTACAAGTAAACCTGATATTAATTATTTGAAAGCTATATGAGGTAATTGTGAAAAAAAAAAGAAGAAGAGAAAACCTAGAACTAGCAAAATAGAAGAAATCTTTATTATTAAAATAAAGAATACATCTTTCAAAGAAATTGGATGTTTGACTTCACTTAGTGAAGGGTAATTTGATTTCTTGAAGAAAGAAATCAGATATATTACTATTATGTAATATTGGTATAATCGTAGTAGATTATACAAAAGTGTAGTATCATTCATTGTTAAAAGGTCAATGGAAAGTCCTAATATATTAGTATTTGAAAGGACTTCTTGACTTGGTATATTTATAAGTTATCCATTAGTATATGCTTTGATGGACATGGTTAACGAAATAGATTGGTTGATAGTAAATGAGTATAAAAGTGTTATGGCCACAACCGTGTTACCAACTTTTTCTTTGATTATAAATGTCCAAAGCATATTATTAACATAAAGTTTGGAAATGAAAATGATACTTTAGAGATTAAATCTCAAGTCGAGGCAATTGGTCGTAAAAGGAAATGAAGTTAACTATTACTAGTACTACAAGTGAAATGGAATTGAAGTCTCTCTTATTATTAGACACCAACAATGGTAACCCAACTTTGAATTAGTAACCTCTAATTCCAAAGTTTAATGGTAATAACAAGTTGTTATGTGTCTGTTTAGATACTAGTATTTCCCATTTCACAATTCAAAGAGTTTGATACTAGTGATGTCCATTGCGTTAGTGGAGGATGGAGTTTAACTCTTAATGGAATTTGTAATTTTAAGTGTCTAAGCAATGGAGACACAATTGAAATTCCACCTATATAAACATCGAAGTGGTGCCACTTCATCAAGACAATTTGAGAGATTTGTCTTGTATATGTTTATGAAATGGATAAGCACATGGCCATAATAGTGCTAAAAGCGTTTAAGCCTCTAACATAAGAATAAATGAATGTTGTGTGTGTTATATCTTCGGTTTTAACACTAGAAGTTGCGGTTTAATCTGCGGACACCGACAATCTTCGTTAAGACTTTAAGGTGTATACACTAATTGAATGTTTAAATCGAGAGATACCTTCTTGTATTCATAATATTTATTTGTGTGAAAAGGTTAAAGAATAAACACCAGCATTCCAAACTAGTGGGGACTGTTGGTAGTTTAGAATGTTGGTAAGTAAATATGATATTTACCAATGATAATTTAGTTGATGAAAATACATTAATGAATAATGTGATTATTCATGAATCAATTAATAATGTGATTATTCATGAATTAATTAATATTGTTGGTAGTTTAGAATGTTGGTAAGTAAATATGATATTTACCAATGATAATTTAGTTGATGAAAAGACATTAATGAATAATGTGATTATTCATGAATCAATTAATAATGTGATTATTCATGAATTAATAAATATTGTAATTATTCATGAATCAAGAGTTGTCTTGTGAAAATATATGTATCTATTTAAAGTTGTCTTTATCCAAAAGACAAAGACATGTATCTATTTAATGTTGTCTTTATCCAAAAGACATGTACATGTATTTGTATTTATGAGAAGATACATGGGTTCATCAACTATATAAAGAATCTCTATATTGCTATTGAAAATATATAATAAAGAAGAGCAATTAGAGAGACAATACCACCATTTTGACTACTTATGATTGGAGAGTTTGTGGCTTTGTTGTATCCTAGAGGGCATAATACCCTTTAAGAAAGTGTTTCATTACACGCCTCAAAGCCGTTTCTATTCTTATTTCTCCTCCTTCAACAATATTTTCCAACAGAAAATGCAAAAGATGAAGTAAAGGTAGAACATGAATAATATGCCATATGATACTCAATTGTCTAGTAAAAATAGCATTTTTGTTTTTAAGTTGCTTTATACAATACAATTCTTCTCAAAACCCTAGGTGAGTCGCCGTCGCCTGCATCCTTTCTAGTCGTCGACGCCAACCAAATATTTCCGTTCTTCTCTCTTCTTCTTCTCCTTTCTTTCATTAACAAAGTGCTTTTGATTGGGGTATGACAATTATCAGTCAATCCTTTGATTTTGGGTAACGTTATATTTTTTAATGAGACTCTCATTATGAGAGAGGGAGGCGGGGAGTTAAGGCGGAGGAGCGTTGGCTCAAGGCAGAGTGTTTGGTCGGCAAGAACAACCGCCACAGAGTCTTTTGAATGGAGGCTTAGTCTACACCTTATCTTTGTTAGTAATCTCAGCACAATAATTACTAGGAAGGATATTTGGGATTTGTTCAATGATTACGGTGTTGTGGTGGATGTTTTCGTACCCATCAGAAAGAGAAAGAACATTGGTTTTCTCGCTTTTGTTAAATATTGGTTCGAGAGCGAACTGAAGAGAGCAATTTCTTTTGCCAATGGTAGAAGAGTTGATGTCAGTATTTTAACGGTAAGAGAAGCTTCGGTAAGAAAAGCTGAAAGAGAGTAGCCGATTCGGAGCGCATGACAAGAGATGGAATGAAAGAGTTGTAGGAGCCCAAGTTGTTAATAGGAAAAAGGATCCTTCGAAGCCTTTTTTTTCAAGGAAATAAGAGGCAATTATAGTTTAGAAGGAATTCCCAATTTAGAATGTCAGAACACAATCTCAAGTCAGAAGTCAGAATTACCATGAGCCCAATGAAAAGGAAACACATCAACAAATGATCAGGTTGACCAAGGTGTTGATAAGAAACATCATGATGAGCCTATTGCTAATTGATCAGACCAAATTATGCCCTATTTTTATGATTATTTTCAGATATTTTAGGAGTTTTTATGCTTGATTATGTTTGAATATGTTTTATAATGGCGATGTTTGTGTCCATAGATCTTGAAGAGAAGAGAAGTGCAAAAGTGATGATTTTGCTACTTTTTGGAGCTATTTTGATGGAATTATGCCACAAATATTCAAGTAGAATTTTCAAGGAAGATTTGAAAATTCAATGCTCATGATTGAAGAACCTTTGCAGATGATTTTGATGTTTAAGGAAGTCATGAAGAAGATTGCTACATGTTTCCAAGGTGAAGAGATGAAAAACATTGATGATTGAGTCAAGAAGAGAAGATATTCTGACGAGTCGCCAGTTGACCTGGGCGCCTAGGCATGTCGAGCTGGGCACCCAGGAACTATCGAGCTTGCAAAATTGCACTTAAGCGTCGTGTCTTCCTCTTGCAGCTATTCCAATGGATTGCGATTTCAGCGAGAATTTGGGAGAAAATTCATAACTTTCTCTACAGAGATCCAAATGTGATGATTCAAGATGTGTTGGAAAGCTAACTCAGAGATCTACAACTTTGTTTTGAAGCACAAGTACCAATTTTGCCGTTAAGATGGTTGAAAATGCCCTTGAAGATTTTGGACAGAAGCAGTTTTGGGCCAAACTTCGGTTTTCAACTATTTAAACCTAATTAGCTATCCTAAACCGGCTTCGAGACCTATTCAACAGCTAAGCACGGCCCTAGGCTTAGTTTAAGTCAATCCTAACTCTAATTGGAACCTTAGGTAGCCTCCTATAAATAACCACCTAAGTAGAAACCCTAGATACAATCACTACTCTTAGATACAATCATTTTCTATTCTTAAAGTGATGTGCCAAGGGCTTATCATGGATATTAAAGAACACAATGGAGATCATGTAAGGGATGATCAAGGGTTGGAAGGAAGCATGGACAAGCTTAAAGGAGAGGATGGAATCGCAAATCACCATGAAGATGCCATTTGATCCTTTGAAGATGCCTTTAGGTCCGATGACTAGAGCAAGGGCTAAGAAGTTCAAAGATGTTTTAACAAGTCTTGTTCGACATCATCTTGAAGGTTTGAAGTCTATTGAAGATCAATTGAAGGGCATTGAAGTCGATAGGAGCAAGAATATTCCCATCGATTCCAAGCTCCTCACCTTGCTTGAAATCAATGATCATTAAGACTTACATTGTGTAATTCGGCCATATGAGCCTTAGTTCTATCTTAGATTAGTTAATTATGTAGTTTAGACCTTGTTTAGGGATGGGGCTTGTCTAATTAAGTCCAATCCTTAGCTATTTTTCATATTGGTTGTATTTTAGGATAGTTTCTAGAATGGTCTATGTTAAACCGCCCTTGCCCCCTTGCATTGAATGCTAGGTCGGTTTTGAGGGGTTTGGAGTAGGCTATGCGTCGACTTTGTGCCTATCTAAGGGCACCAATATCTCTTGTAAAGATAAGTTGAGTTGATTAATAAAGTTGAGGTTTTATTCGTAATTGATTATCCTAGCTTCATTGTTCTAGTTTGAGCAAACTTAGGGTTCTTCATTCTTGTAGAGTCCTAGCAAACAATTAGGTCTTGTGAGCTTAATTGTTTCTAAATCTTGTGATCTTAGATATTCAATTGCAGGTGAAATTGAAGACTTAGGGCGGCGAACGAAGAGATTAAGCTTTGTGAAGATTATTGATCTACTCATCAAGGTGTGGATGATTTCAAGGGTAGATTTGAATCTAAAGCAACTAGATTCGTATCAATTGGTATCAGAGCATTGGTTGCCATCTTTAATCGGTAAATCTATCCTTCTATTCATCATTTATCAAGTTTTCGTCCATCAAAGTTCATCTAGTTCATATCGCACCATAGCTTGAAAAATAAAAAAAACGAGAAACTTTGAAAAATCATAGCGGATTCGTCTTAACTCTGTTTACTTTAAAGTTTCTGATTTGAGGTCCTTATAACTAGTAGTTATATCGAAAAATATAAAAAATAAAATAAAATAAAAATTAAAAAAAATTCGTGTAGAAACTTGTGATTTTTGTTCTGGATTCGTTTGAACTCAGAAAGTTTTGGAATTTGAGATTTAGACTTTTTTTAGTGTGATCTTTCTGGGAAAAGTATTGAAAAAAAATCAAAAAAATATGTGGTGTTATCGACTTTTTGCCGAAACTAGGGTTTTTTATTTGGAAATTTGGGGATTAGGGTTTATAT
Organism: Corchorus capsularis; assembly: GCA_001974805.1. Classification (NCBI taxonomy): domain Eukaryota; kingdom Viridiplantae; phylum Streptophyta; class Magnoliopsida; order Malvales; family Malvaceae; genus Corchorus; species Corchorus capsularis. The sequence goes on from AWWV01012775.1 coordinate 10,755, forward strand.
TGTGCAATTGATTCAATTTGTTGCAATTAACCCTAATTGAGTGTTTCATTGAGTATCTTGGGTTGCTTTTGCTGTGAATTAAAGTTTAATTTTAAGAATTTCAGGTTGAAACCCTATTGGAGACAAGTGGTATAAAATTGGATTCAAGTGGTACTAGGGTTTTTAACTAATCGATTTGGTTGATTTGGATTGAGATCACTTTCCTTTGATTCACAAAAATTTTACTACTAATTGTTTGTTCCTCAAGTAGGTCACGAGAAGAAAGGAGTTCTCTAACGAGTTGCTCTTATTAGGCCTATTGAAGCTAGTAAAAGGCATAATCTTTTGAGATCATTAAGAGAGTAGTGGACCGCCAATCCATAGGTTGAGTGCAAACACGAGAGCACAAAGGTATACACACACTTACTTGTGAGGATTTTTACTACTAATCTTTGTTCTTTGTGTAGGTACAATGGGAGACAAATCACAAGAGGGAAATCAAGCCGATTTGGCTACTATGTTGCAAACCCTAATGCAACGCATGGATGCCATGAATACTAGATTTGATGCTTTGGCTAATGATGTCCAACAAGTAAGAGAAGGAAAAAATCAACAAGCTCAACCTCCTCAAGAAAGAGCCAATGCCGCAAACAATGAAAGAGTTCAACTTCCACCACCGAGCCAAATTGCTAGAGTGGATCCAATGGAGAGATTGAGACAACAAGAGCTTGGAGGTCAAGCTTATAATGAGAACTTGCGGCCTAGGAGGGGAATTGAAAGAGATGAGCCAAAGGACAACATCAAGTACAAAATCCCTAAATTCAATGGGAGAGGGTCACCTTCGGATTACTTGGAGTGGGAGTCAAAGTTGGACATGCACTTTGATTATCACCCCTTTGCCGAACCTAAGAAGGTACAAATTGCTATCCTTGAGTTTGTGGAGAATGCTTTAAATTGGTGGAATCAATTGGTGCAATCAAGGAGGAGGAATTTGGAGCGTCCTATTGACACTTGGGTGGATTTGAAGAGTGTCATGAGAAAGAGATTTGTGCCAAGCTTTTACATCAATTCTCTTTATCAAAGCTTGCAATCTTTGAGACAAGGATCAAGGAATGTTGATGAGTACTATTCGGAGATGATGTTGTTGATGTCTAGGGCCGAGGTTGATGAAGCTCCACAAGCCACCATGGCTAGGTTTTTGTCGGGTTTAAATCGAGAAATTCATGACATTGTGGAGATTCTACAACACTATGATGTTGAGCAATTGCTTCAACATGCCTTGAAGGCCGAGAGTTAAGTCAAAAGGAATGGTGCTAAGAAGAGCTTTGCATCATCATCAAGCTCATGGAAAATTCCAATCAAGAAGGATGATAAATCTTTCAACAAGGAGAAGGAGGTGGCGCAAAAGGGGGTAAGCCCTAAAACCGATTCTAAGTCTTCATCAAGTTCTTCTTCTAAGACTCATGTTAAGTGCTTTAAGTGTCAAGGATATGGACACTATGCTAAGGATTGCGTTAACAAGAAGGTTATGTATCTTAATGAGCATGATGAGATTGTGAGTGAAGATGAAGAATTTGCCCTAGGATCTAGTGGTGATGGAGATGATGAGGGGGGATTTGCGCATGATGATGATAGTGCTACACCCGCACTTTTAAGTTTAGTTGTAAGGAGGACTTTAAGTGTCTATGTTAAAGGAGATGTGCACAATCAAAGGGAGAATTTGTTCCATACTAGGATGCATGCGTGTGGGAAGCCTAGTAGTGTGATCATTGATGGAGGAAGTTGCACAAACATAGCTAGTGTGTACTTAGTGAAGGAGTTGTCGTTGCCCACTACCAAACACCCTAAGCCTTATAGTATAGGATGGTTCAACGATAGGGATGAGATTAAGGTTAACAAACAAGTTTTAGTCTCTCTTTCTTTGGGCAGGTACAAGGATGAGGTGCTATGTGACGTTCTTCCAATGCAAGCATGCCATGTCTTACTTGGTCGACCATGGCAATTTTACAACAAGGTCCATCATGATGGTGAGACAAATAAGTATTCTTTTGTTTGTGGTAAGCATACTATTACTTTGATTCCTTTATCACCTCAAGAAGCTTTAAAGGATCAATTGAAATTGAAAGAGGAATTTGCTAGAATGGAATCTGAATATAGGGCTAAAGAAAAGGCAAAACATGCTAATTCTAATGTCAATTGCGATGAGAATAGGGCTGTTTTGATTGATAAGAAAGCTAGCTCTAAGAAAGTTGTTAAGGAGTGCATGTTAGCTATAAAGAGTGAGATTAAGAGTGCTTTGAATGATTATTCTGTTTTGATCTTTCTTTTGCTTAAAAATACACTTGTTGCTAGTAAAAACTTGGAAAGAGAACTTCCAAGCAACATTGTTTCTCTTTTGAGTAATATGCAGATTTGTTTCCTCAGGAAATTCCTAGTGGATTACCACCAATTAGATGGATTGAACATCAAATTGACTTCATCCCTGGAGCGCAAATTCCAAATAAGTCAGCTTATGGGACAAATCCTGAAGAAACAAAGGAGTTGGAGAAACAAGTTGGAGAGCTACTTTAAAAGGGGTATGTGCGCGAGAGTCTTTCTCCATGTGCAGTTCCTATTTTGCTTGTTCCTAAGAAGGATGGAACTTGGAGAATTTGTGTTGATTGTAGGGCAATAAACAACATAACGGTAAAGTATCGTCACCCTATTCCTAGATTAGATGGTATGCTTGATGAATTGCATGGTGCTTGTTTATTTTCAAAGATTGATCTTAAGAGTGGATATCATCAAATTCGCATGAAAGAGGGTGATGAATGGAAAACTGCCTTTAAAACTAAGGTAGGATTGTATGAATGGTTAGTTATGCATTTTGGATTGACTAATGCACCTAGTACTTTCATGAGGCTAATGAATCATGTTTTGAGAGCTTATATTGGCAAGTTTGTTGTTGTTTATTTTGATGATATACTTGTGTATAGCCGAAACCTAGAGGATCATATTGAGCACTTGCTTTGTGTGTTAGATGTACTTAGGGTTGAGAAGTTGTATGCTAACCTTAAGAAGTGCTCCTTTTGCACAAACAAGCTTGTTTTTCTGCGCAAGGTATAGAAGTTGATGACGAGAAGATTAAAGCCATCAAAAATTTGCCAATTCTCACGAACGTTGGTCAAGTGAGATCTTTCCATGGCTTAGCCGGATTCTATAGGAGGTTTGTTAAGGACTTTAGCACCTTAGCTGCCCCTATTACAAGTGTGATGAAGAAGAATGCACCATTTAAGTGGGGAAAAGAACAACAAGCAGCATTTGAGACCTTGAAGGAAAAACTAACTAATGCTCCTTTGCTTTTTTTGCCTAACTTTAACAATACTTTTAAGATTGAATGTGATGCATCAGGGGTTGGAATTGGAGTTGTTTTAATGCAAGGCGGGAAGCCCGTAGCCTATTTTAGTGAGAAATTGAATGGGGCTGTATTGAATTATCCAACTTATGATAAAGAGTTGTATGCTCTTGTGAGAGCATTACAAACGTGGCTACATTACCTTTGGCCTAAAGAGTTTATGATTCACACGGATCATGAGAGTTTGAAGTACTTAAAGGGCAAACAAAAGTTGAATAAGAGGCATGCTAAGTGGATTGAGTTCATTGAGTCTTTTCCTTATGTTCTGCGATATAAAAAGGGTAAGGAGAATGTTGTAGCTGATGCTTTATCAAGGAGATATGTCTTACTTTCCATGCTTGATTCTAAGTTTCTTGGATTTGAGTTTATTAAGGAATTGTATACTATTGATGTTTACTTTGGTGAAATCTTTAAAGCATGTGAAAATTATGGATTTGGAAAGTACTATAAGCATGATGGATTTTTGTTTAAAGAATCTAGATTGTGTGTGCCTTCTTGCTCTTTGCGTATTGTGCTTGTGAGGGAATCGCATGAAGGGGGTTTAATGGGTCACTTTGGTGTTGATAGAACATATGAGTTATTACATGAACACTTCTTTTGGCCTAAGATGCGGCATGATGTAGGAAAGTATGTTGCTAGTTGCATTGTTTGTTTGCAAGCTAAATCTACATCTAAGTCTCATGGATTGTATACTCTCTTGCCTATTCCTCATGAACCATGGACTCATATTAGATGGATTTTGTGTTAGGTTTACCTCATTCTAAGAGAGTTAAAGATTCTATCTTTGTGGTTGTTGATAGGTTTTCTAAGATGGCACACTTCATTGCATGCACTAAAACGGATGATGCCATTAATGTAGCTAATTTGTTCTTTAAAGAGATTGTTAGACTACATGGAATGCCTAGGACGATTGTGAGTGATAGAGATGCTAAGTTCTTAAGTCACTTTTGGAGAACTTTATGGGTTAAGTTAGGAACTAAGTTGTTATTTTCAACTACTTGTCATCCTCAAACCGATGGCCAAACTGAAGTAGTTAATAGGACTTTGTCAACCTTGCTCATGGCATTAATTAAGAAGACTTAAGAACTTGGGAGGATTGTCTACCTCATGTTGAATTTGCATACAATAGAAGCATACATAGCACTATTGGATATTCACCTTTTGAAACTTTGTATGGCTTTAATCCTTTAACCCCATTGGACTTGTAGAGTTTACCTTTGAGTGTGCAAGTCGACATGGATGGACAAAGGAAGGCTGATTTTGTTAAAGATCTTCATACTAGGGTTCGAGCACAAATTGAGAAGAAAACACAACACTACATGAAGGTTGCTAACAAAGGGTGCAAAGAGATCATCTTTGAACCTAGTGATTGGGTTTGGTTGCATCTAAGGAAAGAGAGGTTTCCTGAAAAGAGAAAGTCTAAGCTCTTACCTCGCGGTGATGGTCCATTCCAAGTCTTGGAGAAGATCAACAACAATGCCTACAAGTTAGATCTTCCTAGTGAATATGGCAATGTAAGTTCTACTTTTAATGTTTCATACTTATCCTTGTTTGATAGTGGTGCAGATTTGAGGACAAATCCTTTTCAAGGGAGAGGGGATGATGCGCCAAGGGCTTAATATGGACATGAAGAACACAGTGGAGATCATGGAAGGGAAGATCAAGGGTTGCAAGGAAGAATGCACAAGCTTAAAGGAGAGGATGGAATCACAAATCACCATGAAGATGTCATAAAGATGCCATTTGATCCTTTGAAGATGCCTTTAGGTCCGATGACTAGAGCAAGGGCTAAGAAGTTCAAAGATGCTTTAACAAGTCTTGTTCGACATCATCTTGAAGGTTTGAAGTCCATTGAAGAGCATTCAAGTCGATAGGAGCAAGAATATTCCCATCGATTCCAAGCTCCTCACCTTGCTTGAAATCGATGATCATTAAGACTTACATTGTGTAATTCGGCCATATGGGCCTTAATTCTATCTTAGATGAGTTAATTATGTAGTTTAGACCTTGTTTAGGGATGGGGCTTGTCTAATTAAGTCCAATCCTTAGCTATTTTTCCTATTGGTTGTATTTTAGGATAGTTTCTAGAATGGTCTATGCTAAACCGCCCTTGCCCCCTTGCATTGAATGCTAGGTCGGTTTTGAGGGGTTTGGAGTAGACTATGCGTCGACTTTGTGCCTATATAAGGGCACCAATATCTCTTGTAAAGATAAGTTGAGTTGATTAATAAAGTTGAGGTTTTATTCCCAATTGATTATCTTAGATTCATTGTTCTAGTTTGAGCAAACTTAGGGTTCTTCATTCTTGTAGAGTCCTAGCAAACAATTAGGTCTTATGAGCTTAATTGTTTGTGAATCTTATGATCTTAGGTGTTCAATTGCAGGTCAAATTGAAGGCTTAGTGCGACGAACGAAGATATTAAGCTTTGTGAAGATTATTGATCTACTCATCAAGGTGTGGAGGATATTCAAGTCGACTTTGACAGATATTCAAGGGTAGATTTGAATCTAAAGCGACTAGATTCGTATCATGAAGGCTATGTGTTTTCTCTCTTCCTCCTTAGGCAGCCACCCATGGGTGGAAGCCTTGTAAGTTTTCTTGTTTTCTTAGTTTAATTTATTGATTTCACTCAATTCATGAGTGGCTAATCCTTTATACTTCTTTTCCTTTGATAATTTCAATTAATTGATATGGGGAGATTTTTGTTCTTATAATTTGATATGGTTTTTCTTGATTCAATATGTTAATTAATCCCTGTAATGAAGTTCATGATTAATAATTAGGATTGTGATGATTGTAATTATAATTATGATACTTATGATTATGATTTTTTATTGATTTAGAATGCGCGCTAAGGATAGAAAAGGATTAATCTATAGCTAAATTAAGTTGAGTTCTGAGAAGTCAGACTTAATTGTTTGGTAGCAAATTGTTCACCACATCCCATGGGTACAATAGGATTATCAAAACTTATTGAAATCTGGAGGCCGACCAAGTAATAGAGGAAGATAAGTTTGGTTATGTTTAATTAGCATTTGAGTATTGAATGATCTGAATGCTTTATTCTTTGATGATCCTACTATTCGCCGGCGGGAGAAATCTGGAATAAAAGAGTTAATCTTTGGGTCTAACGGAGTGAGATTAGCTAATATCATGTTAGGAATTGAAGGATACTTCAAAACCTAGGCCAATATATTCAATTAGGGTTATTGAATGAAGTTTGTTTGATATTTTACCTCTAGTAATAGGTGGCGTAAAATTGATACTTGCTAAAATTGATAATTAGTTATGTCAAATTCATGCTTTGTGTCGATAATCCATATCTCTTAGTTAATTGATTAATCAACGGAAGGAAGTATGCTTTTTAATTATTATTTTCTTAGTTAGCTTTCTAGTTTAATTTTACTTTGCATTATTTTATAATTGTGATTTCTAATCTCCTATTTCTTAAGTGTTTTCAAGTGTTTTGGTTTTCAATATTCGTTTCACCCTTCTCTGTGGGATTCGACCCCTACTTGCCCTAACTACTTGTTAAGTTTTTGTGGGGATTATTTTGTGATTTATCGACGACTTGATCACTAATGGCACCAAAGCCAAGTGAGATTGGTGATGGAATTATTCATAATTTTTGCGAAGTTAAGGAGAAGCGTGTGGTTAGGAGGATCGAATTTTTACTGAAACTGGTTATGACTCTTGTGAGGAAATTGAGTTTGAAGTTCCTATACCCGAAGAGGATGCGCAATGGCTATATAGAAGTTTTGTTGTGATTCTTAATGATAAAACTGATATTTTGCCTTGTAAAAAACAATATGTTGGAGCTTGAATTTGAGGCTACAGTGAGGGAATTGAGCAATGTGATGTTGTTAGTAACAGTTGATAATGACTTTCCAGTTGAAGATTGCCCAAGCTTAGTTCTGAATAGTTGCGTGGATAGTGTAATTGAAGTAGTGCTTTGGGAGTCTTTTAATTTCAAATAGAATCAACTTGTTTGGGTCCAACTGCAGGAGGTGCCGCTTGAGTTATAGCATAGAATTTTTTCTCTTCGCTTGGTGGTCATTGTGGAAAGTTTGTTAAGATAGATGACAGTACTTTGAATATGTCCTCATTGAAGTTTGTCAGGATGCTTATTCGGTTTTCAAGCTTGTCTTTGATTCCCAAAATGGCTATTGGATCTTCCACTAGAGTTAAATTCAGGATTTTGATTACGATGGACAAAGCTTTTGAATCGCAGCGATGTTAGTCCGATGGTACAGAACCGACGAGAGGAGTCAACAATGTTTTTCGGTGCTCCAATCAATTTGGCTTCGGAACCTGTTATGAATTTAAATGGCTAAATGCGCAATTTAGGATCTAACATTTGCCGCAAACTACAATTCAAGATCTAACGTTATCGGATTGTGTCAATTCAAGGTAAATTGTAAATGGCAGGGATGTGTGTATAACACACGCTTACGTGAATGACACATGGAAGATCACATGTTTGCCAGCACGAAATTTTCATAATTTAATAAAATAATGTAAGAACACCAATTTTCATTAAATTCATTACAACATAAGATCAAAACCCTTTTTTTCTCATAAACTCATCATGAACACTAAGAACATTCAACCTTATAGCCACCATCGACTAGCAATGTCAACCACCGGACACCACCGCTCGGGCGCCGCCAGACCCACCGGAACCCTGCCAATTCATCAAATCCCATAGATCTAACAAGCATGAACTAAAAAACGAACAAACTAAGATTGAAAAACCTCAAAACATCAAAAAACAGAAAATCCCAACCAAACCAAACCAATAAGGCTACTGCTGCAGCATAAAGGAAAACATGATAAAAAAACAGTTAGAATGGTATAACAGCCCCAAAGTAATTCCAGCAGCAACTAATGATTACAAGCGAATACAAACAATCAGCAGGGTGTGGAAAGAATGATTAAAGTTTAGAAATGTAGGAATAACATGATATATGGAGCATAGCAAACAAAACATGGATTAAAATCATTAATCATGTTAATCAAATAATTTGTGAAAGCTAAAAGAAATCAAACCTGGATCTTGGTGGGTCGATTACAAAGTTTCTTGATACTCGTGGTGGACTTCTGCTGTAGGGATGAGTAGAAACCTCACTCTTCACAGTGTAAAAACCCTTTTTTCTTAACAATGGAGGGAGAAGCATTTCTGTAGAAAGTTCTCAACTTTCTAATGGAAAAAGTAAGAGATGAAACTAACGTAGTTTTCTTTTCTCTTTTATATATGAGTGGTTGTATTCCACTTCAATACTTCTTAGATAATTTATGATATAATTCCCAAGGAATTTTATTAACAGATTATCTCTAATTATCTTGTTAATTTAATTAAGATTAAATTACCAAGATAATTCCTTTGTTGGACTGGACCATCATGGGTGTAAAACCCAATTGTCCAACAAGAATATTTGAAATGATGAGAAAGATTTGAAAGCTCAAACCTAATCCTATCTTAAACATTGATCATTAGCTCTCATAATTCCACCAACCGGCAATCCAGCTAAATTATGCTAGTCACTTTCTTGACTAATTAACAAAAAAAAATCAGATTTCAAGTTGCATCAGATGGCAGGAAAAAAACATAGATCATATTTCAAGAACCATGTATAACCCTTCATAGATTAAATACCAAATGGGAAAAAGATGGAACTTTGATCAATATTAAAATAAACTAAACATTATATTTCCAGCTAAAATTTTCACAACCCAGTCTATTATTAGCATTAAATTATCAAAGATAACTTGACTTCATAAAAATTCATTGTTTTAAACGTTAAACTATTTTTAAAGAAAATTAGAATCAATCCATTAATTAACTTCCAACAAAACTAAGAGCTAGTCATTAATTTTGCATACTCATGTTTAGGGAATAGGAAAAAAATCAGCTTCCCCTATCGAATCTCTCTCCGATTGCCCACCCATCTATCGAATCTCTCTTCATCGTTCAAGTCCCTCAACGGTCTCCACTCTGCAGCCTGCTTTGAAAGATTGCTTGGACCTCTTTGATGACGCGTTGAGTCGACTCAATGAAAATAATAGGAGCTTTTTTAGATGGGTTTGTGGAAAAGCGAAGCAGAGGAGGCGCTGGTTTGATGAAATCGGGGCTAGGGTTTCGGTTTAAGGGAGGAGTAGGAATACGGAGAAGAAGAAAATAGGAAGAAAGCGAAGCAGAGACGGTGTTTGTAGTTTGTTTTCTTCAAATCTGGAATCAAATATGGGAAAGGGAAGGATTCTTCAAAAAGGAGAAGAAGATAAACATTGTAGAAAATTAAATAAAAATTTGGGCTTTTAAATTAATTTCTGAATTTTTTTTAAAACTTTTTTTTTCTTTAAACCTTTTTTATTAATTTTTTTTGTTTTCCGCCAAAAAATAAAAAATTTCTTTTTCAGATGCCAGCCACATGGATTGCCTCACGCAGGGAAATTAGCGTGTGTTTTGCCAACAGAAGGTCCCGTTTGATTTTATCCTGTTTTGACTGATCATCCCGATAACGTTAGATCCTGAATTGACACAAGAGCTTACGTTAGATCATGAATTGTAGTTTACGGCAAACGTTAGATCCTGAATTCCGTATTTAGCCGGATTTAAATGGGACAGTTATTGGAGGGTTGGAAACTGAAATAGATAAAATGAAGGAAAAATAAACATATTCGATGAAGATATTGTGGGGGAGAGCTTGTGTTTTACAAGGAGTGTTGAAGAGTCCCAAAACAAGGATTTGGCATTTTTGCGTTCAAATGACTCCGTTCATGGTGACATAGTAGAGTATGTGGGTAATTCTGTGGAAGAGCGTTCATGTTTAAGCCCTTGTATTTCCAGCCTGGTTGTGAGTCGGTCGAGTGTTGAGATGAGAAGTGATAATGGGCCATTTAGTGTGGTTGATAAAAGGACCATCCAGGTTATAGGGAGAAGATGTAATTGGTATAAATGCACTGTTTGTGAGGAACGAAAGAAAAAGAAAGGCATAAGGGGAGTAACAAAATTGGTATTGGGGGAAAACACAGTTGTAAATTTTAAATTGGAGGATTCACTGTATGAAGAAGATATTCGCTCTCGCAACGAGATTTTAAAAAGGGAAGCAGATGAGACGTATAAGATGAGCAGAGTTCTGGGCCTAAAATTTTGCGAAGATAGAGGACAAATCGTTTCAAGATTGATGACATTGGATGAAGAAGATTAGTGGGTTTTGAAGTTTGTTTGGCGTGGGTTGGATTTTTGTTTAGGGTGTTGTTGCAAAAGCAAATCACAGTTTTGTTTGAATTGTATTCGAGTCTTTTAGTGTTTGGATAGCTTGCTGCTGGATGTGGTTAGAATGAGCTGCTCCCAATAGTTTCATTCAGTTTTTCTTGGTTGGGTTTGGTTAATTTATGCTTGGCTATGTTGTGTATTCCATGCTTGTTGAGGATTTTGTGGCAGAGATTCCTTGGTGTGGCACATTGTAGGGAGTTTTTCAGAATTAAGAGAGGTAAACCAATTTATTGTTGTGCTAAGGGAGGGGTCAAGTTGTGGCTTACGTTATTTTCTTTTTGCTTGTTGCTTTACTTGGCTTCATTATATTTTGGTTTTTGCTTCGATCTGTTGTTTGGATTGTTGCCAGCTTTGTTCTTTTTTGAACTTTTGCACATTCATGTGATCTTATCTCAATAAATTGCTTTTAAAAAAAATATATGCCATATGATCAGTTTGCATCATTTTTCTATTAATAAAGATGATGAATAATATTAAAATGGTTACATTTGGTATATTTATAATAGTTAAATGACCGATATGAGACAAATTAAATTTTACTGACCAAATTGATAAATGCCTCAAACTTCAGTGACCACGTATGAAATTAACTTGTAAACTCATATAAAACCTTAAAATTTGGCTGAAATCTCAATTTGGTACCAAACCTTTCACGAAAAGCGCAACTTAGTACTAAACCTTTTATTTCGTCCAATTTGGTACCAAACGTTTTATAAATGGTCCAATTTAGTACTTTTTTAGGTTGGGTTGAGGAAGTGCGACCCACGCACTGTTAAGTCTTAACTCCGTTATCCTATGTGGCTTTTTAAATATTCTTTTATTATTTTTTTAATTTTTTATATTTTTAAACCGGCTCAAATAGGTACTAAAAGTTTCAAAATTGGCTCAAATAGGTACTGAATGTTTCAAAATTGGATCAATTCAAAATTATTTTCTACTAATTATTTCAAATTTCTCTATATTTTTTTCCCATAAAATCAATGAGATCTTTGGATTTTTATAACTACATTCTACTTATTTAAAGGGAAATAAGAATTTAGCCAAATGAAAATAAGAAATACGCTAAAATTGCATAAATAAATTCTTAAAAATATGTAAAGCCATTAAATATCTATCAAAAGCAAATGTCAACTACACCAAACAACAAAGAGATACTAGTAAATACTAGCAATCTTGAACCAAAAATTAAATACAACCATCATAAATTTCAAAAATTTTCTTTTCCCTTAGCATCACGAGGTTGAGGAGGCAGATCCTTGTTGGCCTGATTTTCTTTGCTTTTATCTTGCTTCCAAATATCATGGGTTCAATCAAATCTACTTACCTGTATGAATCAGAAAGCAATTAATTTCATTAATATGATAAGAAAGATCTTACGAATCAAACCTACCTTTCAACTTGGAACTTAGAAAGGGTTCTATCTCATTTAATTCCAGCACTAATGAAAGTACTTAACTTTCTAACTTCCATCCATATGAAACTATATTTTTGATAACTAATCTACTAGAGTAAACTACTTGCAGTCTGGCCAATATATCAGAGTCGAGGCGAATTCACTGAAACTGTAGGAAAAGTTGCTGCTCTGGCCTATGAGAAAACCCATCTCAAGAATCTTTTGGTTAATTAAACTGAATTTACCAAATATCGACTATGCTAAAAACTTTATGCAATTTACAAACTAGCATGACTTAACTGATGCAAGGTCAAAATCCATCAGAAATAATTATGATCATTGCTGATGAAGAAGGGCATTCACTAGCTAATATAAGTACCTACTTAATCCATTTCAGTAGTAAAAGATTAAAATCTAAGCTTACCTCCAATCCCTGACTGCCTAACTTCACTCTTGGAATTTGGATTTGGGACTCCTCCATTTTGAAGAAACTAGAACTTGATTGAACACCATCCACTTTTTACAGCAAAGACATTTCATATACAACTTTTGATGTCTTGATCCACATCATAAAGTTCTGCAGAAATCTTTGTATAGTTAAGTGAAGGAAATATATCATAACCTCGAAATTATTATCAACATTTATTTGAACAACTACCAATATTGTTTACATTCATTTCAGGTGCCATAAACGGATCACCATTTGAGGTGATAACTAAAACTACATTTTCATAATATTATTATGCAAAAAAAAAATGAAAACCCCATTGTAGAGAAACTGCCATAACCAATATTCTGAAAAAAGAACCTATTCTTTTTTTTTTAAGATGATATCTTAATCCTTTTACCCATTTGAACAAATTAAAACATTCGTAATTCCTCTCTCTAGTTTTCAATATTCATACTCATAGGAAGATGAAAAAAGAACAAGAAAATTATGGTCATATAAGTAGTAGAATTTGAAAGGGTATTTCTGAAACTCCATGAAAAGTAGATAAAAATGGGGATTTTTGGATCTGCCGAGTCCATTTTTTCTAGGAAGATAAATTATAACGTAAAAACAAATGGGTACACATCAAAATCCCCAAATATGAGCAATAAATAGAAATCAATAAACATAAAAAACAAAACCTAACAAACATCATAACATAACAATTCAAACCCAGAAAAGCCTATAATTTTTAAAGCTAAACACAGTTAGACCTTGGTAATATAACCTTAAACCCACTAACTAATCATCGAAACACCCAAAATACAAGATAAATCGGCTAACCTGAAGAAACCCCAAATTCTCGCTTCTTTTTCGACGAACACTAGGTCACAGCGAATTCGACCAATGTTCACCCACGATTCGACTGTAAACAAACAGCAAAACGACCGATTTGACCTTTTCTAACCGATTCGAGTCTTAGTATTTCGAAGATGAACGAAATCGATCGATTTTTCAACAATGAATCGATCGAGTTCGAAGAGAGAGTTTTTCTAAATTTCAGGCATTTCGTTTTACTGAAGGGGTTTAATTTTTTTAAATTAAAACTAATATATTAATAATTAATTTTCTTACTTTTTCATAAATTTTTTTTTTAAAATTTAGCCACGTGGCTTTTTTTTTCAGAAATTTAACGTTAAACGCGCGACTGAGTGCGTGTCTGTCACGATCTAACGGAAGACCTAAAAAAGTACTAAATTGGATCATTTATAAAGCATTTGGTACCAAATTGGATGAAATAAAAGATTTAGTACTAAGTTACACTTTTCGTGAAAGGTTTGGTACCAAATTGAGATTTCAGCCTTAAAATTTTCAAAATGCTAGTATGTAGGTAGCAACTATATATAAATAGATAGGCCATAAATGGGTAGCAAGATTTTCATCATCTCTTTTGTCAATTAATTATACAAAACAATAAAAGGAGGATTTGAAAATACCAAAAAACCAATCAAACCAACTCTTCTCATGATTTGAAGAATAAATGAGTAGGGGTATTTTGGTACTTTCATGCTCGGTTTTTCCGTAATTTTTTGATGATTTAGGGTATTTTGGGAAGTTTGTGAACAAGTTACTATTTGTGGACCCCATTCTCGATAAACTAATATTTTTTTGTTGGATTATTTATCTAATGATCCTCATACTTTTATACTCTATGCTATTTAGTCCTTTACAATTATAGGTTGGACGATTTAACGCGTTGCCTTTTATTTTTGTTTTTTTTTTCTATTTGTCCGATTAAGCTGATTCAAGTGTCTATTAAAAGGTTAAATCATGATCTACGATTTTCATTAAGAACTCAAAAGTCAATTTTAATATCTTGATTCTAAAAAATGCTTCCGAAATTTTGTGGTTTTGATTGCCGGTTTATTTAATATCGTATAATTTTTTTTCCACATGTCCGATTGAAGTTATTGAAGTGTTGGTTAAAAGATTATTGCATGATTTACGACTTTCATGAAGGATCCAAAAGTTAAATTTGATCTATGAGTTTCGTGAAGGGTTCAAAAGGGAATTTTTATGTTTCAAGATATCCATTAACAAACATATTCTTATTTGGATTATTTATCAAATGACCCTCATACTTTTCTACTTTATACTACTCAGTCCTTAACAAATTCTATCTTAATCTAATGTTTAAGTTTTTTTTTCTTTGTTCTATTTGTCTGATTAAGTTGATTCATGTGTCTATTAAAAGGTAATTTCATGATCTATAGCTTTCATGAATGACGCAAAAGCAAATTTTTATATTTCAATTAAAAAATGCTTCCTAAATTTGTTCGTTTCGATTGTTGGTCTATTTAATAAGATATAATTTTCGTTCCACATGTCCAATTAAAGTTATTCTAGTGTCGATTAAAATGTTACTGTATAATCTACGACATTCATGAAGAACCCCAAAGTTAATTTGATCTATGAGTTTCATGAAGGGTTCAAAAGGGAATTCTTATGTTTCAAGATTTCCATTAACATATATTTTCTTATTTGAATTAGATATCAAATCACCCTCATACTTTCCTATTTTATGCTACTTATTCCTTGCCAAATTCTATCTTAGTCGATTTAACACTTCATTTTTTTTTTAATTTTCTTTCTTCTATTTGTCCAATTATGGTAATTCAAGTGTTTATTAAAAGGTAATTTTAAGATCTATAACTCTCATGAAAGACTCAAATGCTAATTTTTATATTTCAATTCTAAAAAATGCTTTTGAAATTTTGTGATTTCGATTGACAATTTATTTAATATATCATATTATTTTTTATCCAGATGTCCGATTAATAAAGATTCACAACGATCATTTCATAAAATTTTCGACCCCGCAACAAAGCGCGGCCAAAAAAATCTAGTTAAAATAAAAGACCATGCCGCGCAAGGCACATGAAGGGGATTTTGCTTTTTCTTAATTTGTCTGCCAAGGTAAAAAATAGGGCATGATTTTTGTGACAAAAAGACAAACCAAGGTCGCATGAAAGTGAT
>AWWV01012776.1:0-55500 GCA_001974805.1 Corchorus capsularis
AATTATTGAAAACTGATTTTTTTTTGTTTTTAGTAAATATATTTTTGGTATAAAATTATATTTTTAAATTTTATTAATTTATATAATAAAAACATATATAATATATATTTAATATTTTATATTAAAAAATAGTGTCGGGTTCTCAGTCGGTTTCGGGTCTCCATATCCGAACCTGATTGTCAACCAAGACCACAACGTTTAGGTCGGGTTGCACCGAACAACCAGCCTAGACCGACTCGATAGACCCAAAATCGACAAAACTAGTCGAGTTATTCGGGTCGGGTCAGTTTTGCTCACCCCTAGAAAAGACTATGCCTTTCGTAATCATATTGGAGTAAGATTTTGTGAGGAGTTAAAAAGCGAAGCTGGACATATTGATAAGGTAGTACATGCGCAAACCTCAGAACAGATTTTGAATAATCGGCTACGACTTAAGACTTACATTGATGTTGCTCGATGGCTTGAATTTTTAGCTTGTGCTTTTAGAGGTCATGATGAGACACTGGATTCGAAGAACCGTGGAAACTTTCTCGAGTTAATTGAAATCTTGGCTTCTTATAATGATAATGTTAACAAAGTAGTCCTAGAAAATACTCCAAAATCAGCAAAGTATATCTCGCCTTCAATTCAAAAGCAGATTTTGCATGTTTTTGCTGATAAGGTGCAGAAGAAGATTCGGGAGGATATTGGAGATTCAAACTTTTGTATTATTGTTTATGAGGCGCGTGATGAATCCAGGAGATAACAAATGGCTCTTATATTGAGATTTGTTGATAAATGTGGCTTTATTAAGAGAGTGCTTTTTTTTTTATATATATATTGCTCATGTGAAAGATGTATCTGCTTTGACTCTGAAGACTGAAATTTCTGATATTCTTTCTCGACACACCCTCGATTTTCAAAACATTCGCGATCAAGGTTACGATGGAGCTATTAATATGCATGGGGAATGGAAAGGATTGCAAGCATTATTTATTAATGATTGTCCTTCTATTTATTATGTGCATTATTTAGCTCATCAATTAGAGTTTACTTTGGTTGTTGCATCTCGAGAGGTACCTTGTGTTAACGAGTTTTTCAATAAGTTGACTTTCATTATCAATTATGTATGTAAATGTCGTGAAGAATTAGAAGCTATTCACAAAGCTAAAATTGAACGCTTGCTAAATGTTGGTGAGATTGTGACAGGAAAAGGTGTTAATCAAGTTAACACTTTACAACATGCACGCCATACTCGTTGGGGCTCTCATTACTATTCTATATGCATTCTTCTAACACTATTTGATGAGACTTGTTCAGTGCTTGAAAACATTGAGAAAGATGGGTCTACTTATTCACAAATAGGGGATGCTAGTGTTGCTTTGAAGATGATTCAATCATTTGAATTCATTTGTATTTTGCACTTAATGAAAGAGCTCATGGGCATTAGTGATATACTATGTCAAGTTTTGTAGCAAAAGTCTCAAGACATTTTGAATGTTCAAGTAAAAAAATGTTGATTCAGAAATTGAGAAAAGAAAGTTGGAATGGTTTGCTTGAGAATGCCTTATCATTTTGTGAGAATCGTGATTTGAGTGCTCAATTTGGTGGAGGTCGACGTTGACACCAACAAAATCAGATCACTTTAAAGCACCACTATTATTTTGGCATATTTAATGTACTAATTGAGTTTCAATTACAAGAGTTGAACAATAGGTTCAATGTGCAAGCAATGGATCTCTTAACACTTAGTTCGGCTTTCAACCCAAGGGAGAAGTTTAAATATTTAAATATTGATATAGTTTGCACTCTTGTAGAAAAGTATTACCATCTTTATTTTAATGAGCAAGAGATACTAAATTTCAATTTTCAATTGAAGCATTTTGAACATGACATGCGACATGATAAGATGCTTTAAAATTTGTGTTCTCTGTCGAAGTTGTGCATCGTTTTCACAGAATCGGGAAAATTGAAGACATTATTTTCTTGATAGATTGATTTGACTTGTTCTAACTCTTCCAATTTCGATAGCAACTACTTAGAGAGTATTTTCAGCTATGAAGATTGTCAAAGCACAAGACTACGAAGCAAAATGGAAGATAAGTTCCTTGCAGATAACGTGATGGTCAACATCGAAAGAGAAAATATGGAAACATATAGTTTAGATTCCATTCTTGAAGATTTTTTTACGTTAAAAGAACGATGCTCATAGTTTTAGGCGTGGTTACTTATTTTATGTAATTTTACTTTATGCTTTAATTTATAAAGTGACATAATATATATTTTCATGCACTATTTGCTTTTGGTTTGTACATCTTTACATATTATAATATATATGTGTGTGTGTGTGTGTGTGTGTGTGTATTCTTGGCTTCCTTTGGGGAGTTAATGTGCCAAATTATATGGAGAAACAAATGAATTAATGTTTTTATATAATGAGTTACAATTGGATCTTTTATTCCTTTTTATATAATTCCTTTGTATCCTTTGTAACGTTTCTTTGTGATGATTGAACCAAATTACTTAAAATTATTGGTTTATTTTTTCATCTTAATATCAAATATCAATAATACTAAATGAAAATAATTATTGTAACTTCCGTTATACTTTATATATGATCACCATATATATGAATTCACCTCTATAATTAATTCCTATAAATATTTGTTTTTTTTTATCTTAATATCAAAATATATTGTAAATGTCAATAATTATTGTAATTTCTGTTATACTTTATATATGACTATATATACGGATTCACCTCTATGGCTCACTCCCTCTGCTTTATTTTTCTTTTTATTTTCTTCCCTTATCATTTCTGGCTCACTCCCTCTCTATTTGATGACTATATAGGTATGTTTTCTTGAGTTTTGAGCATTAGACATTTTTATCTACTTCAATTTAGATTTTCAAATTATTAGCAAGATTAATCCAAAATTATTTCAAATTCTATATTAGACATCAACTTGGCATCTCCTCTCTTGAAAACTTTGAAGTCATCATCATACAAAGTGTCTGGAATTCACAATCCATTTAGAAGCTTCAAGGTTCCAATTAATATATATATATATATATATATATATATTGCTTAATTTGAGAAAATATTGTTTAGATTCTATGTCCCTTAATTAATAGCAATTGTTTTATTTGTACATAGCATTATTTTGAACATTCTCAGATGACGTTGCCTTTTTTTTCATTTTAAGAAATAGGACAAAGTATAGACAAGCACAAAAGAAATTTACAAATGTATAGTTTGCTTTCATAAAAATTAATTATATACAACTCTCTCATCCTTCTTTTTCCTTCTCTCATTCCCCCTCCACCCCCCCCCCCAGCCCCTCTCTTTTCTTTTAAATTCTTTTATTTTTTTATGCTTTGTGTAGGTGCATACAACATCATCAAATCAAAAAGTGTAGTTGAGCATTTTTGTTCTTGATATCCACTGCGAAATTCATGATTTTTTTTCATGATTTATGATTTGCTTTACTTTTTAGTTAATCAAGAGCCAAAATTGTGGATTAATATTTCATCAAATACTGGTCACTTAAACGGAGTTTATATATCATGTATTGTTAATTTAGAGTATATTTTGATCTTTCAATTGTAGTTTATTAGTTCATTTTTATTATAGTAATGATTTAATTTTGCTAATTTGTTAATCACATATTGGAATATTTCTTTCATCTTCTTCTTTTTGACAACAATGCATAGTTTTCCTTCATATAAGTTACCCAAGCATAATCTTAATTATATATATTATATTATTAACACGATGTATATAAAATGTGGTTCCTGATTTGACAATTAAACTGCAATTTAAGAGTCTTTAAAAATCGGACATTATTAACACAAAGTTAACCACTCGACCCGCGTATCGCACGGGATTATACCTAGTATATATATATATATATATATATTTAATGACAATATATTATTTAATATTTATGAAAAAAAATTAAAGTTCAATACTTTTAGGTGGGCCCCCCAAAGCTAGGTGTCAAGATCTACCCCTGCCTCTCCACCACAGTAGGTCTTCGACTCAATGATGGTAATACCTCTGCAGATGCTGAACTATACAGGAAAGTAGAGCTGTTAAACTCTGACCCGAACCCGAGAACCCGTCGGAACCCGAAACCTACCCAAACCGATTTGACCAGAAAAAAAGTAAACGACCCGAACCCGCCCGACCCGAAACCCGAATGACCCGTAACCCGAGTGACCCGAGACCCGTATGACCCGAAACTCAAATAACCCGAGAAGTTAACCCGAATGACCCGAGAATATTATAAACTAAAATTATCTTTTATTCAATAAAATTTATAATTTTACTTATTCTAAATCATCATTTATTCAATACAATTAAACCTACTATTAATTTTATGTACAAGACCCTCATTGAGTGCCACTTGGCATTTGGTTTCTTTGACAAGTGTCAATAGTTGATTTTCTAATGTTTTGTTTATTATATTTGTATTCATTTAGTTTGGAAAAATTAAAAGACATTCATCCCCTTTCCTATGTAAAATAAATTATCAAATAATTATAAATTTATTATGAATATACATGTATGTTGTGTATGTCCATGAATGTAATTAAAGCATGGATAAGATTGATGACTTGGTTCATTCATATACATATACCTATGTGCTAAGTTCATCCCCTTACATTTATGATGATGTATCTATGTGCCTATAAATAAGCCACTTACTTTGTTATGAAATAAGATGAATTAGAACAATTTCTCCCATTCTTAATTTTTTTTCTTATTCTCCATATTCTATTGTCTCTCTATTCTCTTGTCTTTTCCATACTTCAATTTTACTCCATTGCTTTGTTTTGTTATCTTTTCACAACAAAATTTCATTTCTTAACTGAATTTTCTTAAAAGAATTTAAAAAATGAAATAGCCGCACGCGAAGCGCGGCCGGGAAGTTCTAGTTTATATTATTGTTATACTTTTACCTATTATAAATTATGATTAAATTTACTAAACTTCATTATATGAACAATAATTATATGAACAACGACTAAAATTAAATCAGTTATATTAATAATTTATGATAAATTTATAATTAGTAATTTATTTTTTAAAATAATGAATAAATAGTAATACTTACTTAGTAATTTTTTGGTGATTTTATCTATTGGGTACTACTACCGTACTAATAATCTAACTGGTAAGGGTTGTAATTATATTTCCATTGTTAATGGATAGTTATGTTATTAATTAATTTATAATAATTATTAAAGTAAAGAAAATAATATAAATTTAAATATTACATAACTAATATTTATAATAATACACCGTCAATAGTGTTTTCACTTTTTTTACTCGACAAACGTTTAAAATGTTGACACATACCCCACCTGATAATTAATTATATATTTAATATTCAAAACCTACCCAACCTGATAATTAATTATGTATTTAATATTCAAAATTAATATCGAAGGAGATACATATCAAGTATTAATCCTTTAACCTCGCATATGAATTCTGCAAGACTGCGTTGATAATAGATTGTATAATGTTCCTACTTATTTATAAAATAAATCGAATAATAAATATATTAAAAAAAGTTAAGTATTAAACATTAAAAATTCAATGCTGACCCAATTGACCCGAAATCCGAGTGACCCGAGGGCAAAACCCAAACCCGCCTAACCCGAGACCCGGTAGACCCGCCACCTGAATGACTCGGAACCCGTAAGACCCTGTCGCAACGTCCGGGTCCGGGGGGGTACCGAAACCCTACCGTTGAACGACTTAAAGAAACTAAAACTAAGGGAGTCGCCACTAATCTTTTTTAACCTAGGTGTGATTAGTCACCTATCAGATTATTAAGCCTAATGTTAACCTAAGCTTGGCGAAGGTAACACTAAACCTAATAAACGGTTTTCTAACCAGAGTCCTAAAGGTTCGGGAGTCGGGTACGCGTGGGGAAGGATTAGCACCCCCACGACGCCCGTCAAAAGACGTCACTGACTAGTTTAGACTTAATTATGGGTTTCTATTATCGCTTGCTACTATTCTTGAATATTTTCATGCCGATAAACTCTTTTTTTTTATTCTTTCTTAAAACTGACTTTTCTTCTTTTATTCATTTTCCTTGTTTGACTTTCATTCTTTACCTTTTTCATACTTTACTCACCTTTTACTGAATTACTGAT
This sequence comes from Corchorus capsularis, assembly GCA_001974805.1. Lineage (NCBI taxonomy): Eukaryota > Viridiplantae > Streptophyta > Magnoliopsida > Malvales > Malvaceae > Corchorus > Corchorus capsularis. Next base: position 6,154 of record AWWV01012776.1, read on the forward strand.
TAGCATCACTATTTTACTGATTATTCTTTACTTTGTACTAATTACTATTTTACTCTTGTTGATTACCTTCTTACTTTTTACTGATTACCATTTTACTCTTTTGCTGATTACTATTTTCTGCTCCTTTTTTACTGATTAATCTTTAACTTTTTACTGATTGCCTTTTGCTTTTCACTGATTACCTTTTTACTTCTTGCTGATTAGCTTTTTACTCTTTACTGATCGCCTTTTTACTCTTACTGATTTCCTTTTACTTCTTACTTATTACTTTTTTACTCTTACTGATTACTATTTACTTTTTACTGACTACTATTTTATTCTTGTTGATGACCTTCTTACTTTTTACTGATTACTATTTTACTCTTTACTAATTACCATTTTACCCTTTCAGATACCTTTTTACTTTTTACTGATTGCATGCTATTCTTCTACTCTCTTACTTTGAATCTCAATTACCACTTTAATTATCAATCTCTTCTTAACTTACTTATTAGTCCCTTTTGCTTCCTTTCTTAATTACTGATTACTAGTTTTACTCCCTTTTTTATCATCAATTTACTAATTAACCACTCAACTCTTAGTTACTGGTCATTTTAACTCTTAATTATCGATTTACTGATTACTATTACCTTGACTCTGATTAATCTCTTTTTACTTAATTACTGATTTACTGATTACTACTACTTTGACTCTGATTAATCTCTTTTTACTTAATTACTGATTTACTGATTACTATTACTTTGACTCTGATTAATCTCTTTTTACTTAATTATTGATTTACTGATTGCCATTACTTTGACTCTGATTAATCTCTTTTTACTTAATTACTGATTTACTGATTACTATTACCTTGACTTTGATTAATTTCTTTTCACTTAATTATTGATTTACTGATTTCTATTACCTTGACTCTGATTAATTTCTTTTCAATTAATTATTGATTTACTGATTTCTATTACCTTGACTCTGATTAATTTCTTTTTACTTAATTACTGATTTGCTGATTTCTATTACTCTTTACTGATTATTTCTTTTCACTTAATTACTGATTTACTGATTACTGTTACTTTAACTCTGATTAATTGTTTTTTACTTAATTACTGATTTGCTGACTACTATTACTCTGATCCCATTTTCTGTCTTTTTTCTTTTTAGATTTCTCCTTAATAATTCTTAATTTATAAGTATACCAGATTCTTGAATGCGTGGATGCATATGATGCATGAAATTCTTTTAAAACTTAATTACCCATTAATTATATGAGGAACACCTTCGGCCGCCTCCCAATAAATGGTAAACGACCTTCGGAAATTTCCAAGCCTCCGGGAGAAGTCAAGCAAACTCAGACACGCATGAATGAGCCACCCTCCTTTCCCTTCACGTTAGTAATTTCAATTCTGTCTTATGATCATGGCAACAACAATACAATCTCAGAATTTAAATATGGATGCACATGCAACTAATACTAAATTCAAAGCCTTAATTTTATTTAAACTTAGGCCGGATTAAGATAGCTAGACTTCTAAACCCCAAATACTGTCCAAGCGCAAGGCTCAAATGTAGTGGAAATCCAAACATGTCAACATACTCAATCATATGGAATAGGTTTCACATAAACAAATATGGAGGCCCACAAATAACAAGACAAAGACCAAATAAATGAGCATAATGATTAAATCCACAAAGTTAAAAAGGTTTAAACTTGATTAACACATAAATCTTAAATTTAAATTAGTCTTATCTTAATTTAATCTAGCCTTCCAAACATTTATCTTTCAAAAACCAATCAATTTATTTACTAATGGCCTAAAAAGTTTAAACTTCTAATTCAAAGGTGACATTTTATTTACTAATTACTTAAAAATTCAATCTTTTATTCAAAGGTTGAATCTTTATTTGCTAGTTACTCTAAGGATTCAATCTTTTACCCAAAGATGACATTTTTTACTTAAGTTATTAAAAGCTTCAATCTTTTATTTACAAGTTACTTGAAATCTCAGTTTTTTATCCCAAGGTGTCACCTTTATTCACTAAGTGTTTGTAAAAGTCTAATCTTTTCCTCAAAAGATAAGTTTTTTAAGCCAAATATCCCATTTATACCACTTTTTATTAATAAACATACTATTTTTTTATTAAAAATTAACCAGGAAAGGGTCAAACCGAACAACATGATGAAGTTACAAGGACCCCATCGAGTGAACAGGCAAATCAGAGGATATGTTTAAACACTCCAACAACATTTAGTCTTTAGGTGAATAGAAACATAAATTTTTAGACTTAATTGAATAAAAGGCAAATTTAGTAGGGTTTAGAAAGTTACCGTTTGTTGTCTTCTACAGGTGTCGATTTCAGGTAAAAAGGTATCGAGGACCACTGTAATTTTGACGCGGTTTGCCCTTATTATTTTTTGTCTGGTTTCCCCTTTAACCTCGCTTCACTCCCTACATACATCCTTTGGATCGGTGAGGTGGGTAATACAGCCAACTTTGGACCTTCATGGGACCAATTGAGGGATGCCATGTGGCAAGGTGAGTTCTTCTCCTCTCTGAAATTTCCAAATTCTTTCTTAATATTTTTCCAGTTTTCCTATCTCACGTGCGTTCTTCCCTCCGTAGGTGCCGACGTGGCTAATAAAACTGCTTGGAGTCGTTTGGGAACCAATCTATGGCTGCCACGTTGGTAGGAAAATTCTTCCTCTCTTCAAATGCTTTGAATTTCCATGTTGTTGATGTGTATTGGTTCAATGCATTGCCTACTTTGTTAATTCAATTTGCATGAGAATTGCTTGTTTGAATGCTGTTTGCTGGAATTTGATGATCTTATGCCACTGCCCTGTTTTGTTCTCGATTGAATCTGTGTTCTTCACTATCCATTAATTATTAATTGGTCCTGTTATTGTGCCTCTGGTGCCATATTGCTTGCTGCTATCTGGCATTCTGTGGACCTTAATCTTGTTGTGTGTGCTGCAATGAAAATGCTTTGCTTTATTGCTTGATGTTGTGATCAATTCTCGTTGAAGATGCAAGATTGTTTTGAATGCTTATGGAAAAAAACTAACCATGTATGCTACGGCTAAAATGCAATGTGTTGGCTTTTGATCCCACCATATTGACTAGTTACGCTTAATGATTGATGCAATATAGAATGTCATATATGCAATCTAATCCTAATAATGATGCAATACTAAGATGCTAGCATGTAGGTGGTTTGAGAGAGGTGGAAAGTGCATGTAATGTATATATATGCTGAAGTGTTAGTTCTATGTTAATGCAACGATGAAAAGAATAATGCTACTGCTCATGATGCTTTTGTGTTTTCTTTCTATTTTGTACTAGCTACTGATGTGTTCACTCCTATTCCTCCACGGCTTTCATCGATACTTCGAGGCTGAGACTCAATCTCATACCTTGTAATCGGTGTTGCTAACAATAACCCCTTTTTGTGCTTACCCTTGCGTACACCAATCAATGGTATATGCGCCGGTACACTATGGGGAACATTTTTACTTCATGCGGGTTATCTCGACTTCTTAGCATTTGAGAAGGAAATAGCTTCGAGCAAGAACAAGAATTTGTATTGTTCCTTGTAACTTATGGGAAAGTGAATTTATTATTTGTGTAAAAAGGAACTGTAATATTTGATTATAGAAAAAATGAATCTATTATTTGTGTAAAAAAAGGAATTGTAATATTTGTTTATAGAAAAATGAATCTATTATTTGTGTAAAAAAGGAATTGTAATATTTGTTTATAGAAAAATGAATCTATTATTTGTGTAAAAAAGGAATTGTAATACTAAATGGTAAAATGGGAGATGGGTTTGAACCAAAAGCAAAAGAAAGATTTTAGCCACTAAGCCCAAAGCAAATTGGGTCCAACCAACTAAAAGAAAGGGTAAAGCCCCAAAAAAAAATGGTCCAAGGCAATAAAGGTCCGAATTTAGAATTCATGAGTTAGGTTAATAAAACAAGATCCAACTCATTCAGCAATTGATTGACTATAAGCCTAATAAACAAAAGCCCAAATAGCAAGTCCAATGCCAAGTTATGCAATTAATGTTTAAAAGTCCAAGACACAATTTAAGTTTTAAGTTCAAAATGGTGATGGGATAAATCCACAAATAAAAGGATTAACCAAGAGTATTTGACCTAATTCAGAAAAGAAAGCTTCATTATTTGGATGTCCAAGACGCGATGTAAAGACTTATCACTCTATGCAAAAAATGCGATCCTATAATGAAAGAACTATGCCATGTGAATAAAATTGGAAATGGGAAATATTTTTGAGCTTTTCTTCTTGAGTTTTGAAAGCAATCTACTACTGAAATTTAAATGTTAATTTACAAATGGCTTTAACAAATGAACTAACCTACCATGATATTAAAATGAACCACCAATTTACCAAGATGCCCTCGGGTGCAAAAATGACCAAAATGCCCCCGGGCAACCCTAATGCCAAACAAAATTAATTTAAATTAAAGGATATAGGACAAAAACAGGTGTCTACAGCTGCCCCTCTTTGCGAACCTTTTAATTATCGGGAAATGACCTTTTCGAGAATTAGAAGGGACACAAAGACGTAGACACCCTCTTTATTGCCTAAACCCCTTACTTCTTTTTTCATTTTTCCTTCATTCATTTTCATTTTCATTTCGTTTCATTATATTTTTTTTTTTAAAAAAAGACTATTCAAGGTCAATTTTATTCGAAACTGGAAAAGGAAAAAAAAACCTATTTCGAGGCAAATTGTTATAAACTCACGTGGAAGCGAGAAAAGACTAACTTGATTGAAACTTAACTTATATGGAAATAAACTTAATTTGAGCCAACTTGGAAGTAAGGCTCAACTCATATGGAAAAGAGTTCGGTCTTGGAAGACTGACTTCATATGAACTTGGCTTATGGAAAAGCCCCTGCTTGGATGGAACCAAGGCTAAACTAACTCATATTGAAACGAGTTTGGCTAGTGGAAAAGCCCTTGCTGCTTGGATGGAACCAAGGCTAAATTGACTCGTGTGGAAACGAGTTTGGCTTGTGGAAAAGCCCCTGCTGCTTGGATGGAACCAAGGCTTGAACTGACTCGTATGGAAACGAGTTTGGCTTGTGCAAAAGCCCCTGAACGCTTGGATGGAACCAAAGCTTGAACTGACTCGTATGGAAACGAGTTTGACTTATGGAAAAGTCGAAGCATTCGGATGGAACCGAAACAACATCTTAAAAATTGAATCTAAATCACATGGAAGTGATTTTGGAAGAGAATACCCTTGGAAAATAACTCTGAATCTGATGTTGTAACTGAAAATTTCTTACTTGATGTTCTGAATCTTTCCTATCTTGACTTTGCTTCCTTGCAACCTTGATTTGACCTTGGATTTGCTTTCTTGTTCATGTTGATGTTCATCTTTGCCCTATATCTGACTTGAATAATGTGCTTCAAAAGATTCTTTTACTGATTTCACTACTCCCTGTATCCATTCTCTTGTTGCTCTGTACCAAAATTTGACCAATAATTAGAAATCAAATAAATAAGAATCATGTGATTGAAACTCTTTGAAACATGGCATGCACTCATCAACATTGCCCCCATATGACCCTTACGAAATATATGCCCCAAACAAATCTCATATTCTCTGAAAACTTTGTTAAATTTGAACTCTTTGAAGATAATTGGTGATCACCACTAAAATGCCATTTTGAAAAGCGAATTTTGATCTTGGACTCACAAATGGAATGCAATCTTATTTTAGAAAATCGAATTTTGATATTGAACTCGTAAATGAAATGCAATCTTATTATAAAACTTCTTGTTTTGAAATCTTTTTTTTTAAACATGATTTGAGTCAACACTCTGTGAAAGGTTTGAGATTTGAGAATTGACAAATAGAGACATGGCTTCATAGAATTGACTTTCTTTGGAGAGCTGAAGCGTTTGATGCCTGAAAGAAACTCATGGCTCACTATTATGGTGGATGTGTCATTTTCCATTTCCCCATTGAAACTGTGGGTGGCTCCTTGATTTCCCATTCTTGCTCTAGACTACCCTCTCGGGTTTTCATCCTAGAGCTTTTTTTTTTCATTTTCTTTTTTTCCCATGCGCTTGCTTTTGAAAAACTTTTGAAACCAATTTTCTCTAAAAACCTTTTTGGAGAAAAACACTTTTCTTTTTCAAAAACTATTTATTTATTTTTTTTATTATGTGCTTGCCTTTGATAAAACTTTTGAAAGCAATTTTCTCTAAAAACCTTTGAGAAGAACCGTTTTTCTTTTGTAAAAATAATTTTTTAGTTTGGGAACAATCCCTTCACCTTCAATATCCTGACCTGATCAAAGATGGACTTTATTAGGTATGTAATGTAGGATTGGGTTAGGGGTGCCAAAGAAAAGGTAAAAGGCTCAACAATGTGTTTGAGGGTGCACGATCCAAGGATCACTTTCTTCTTTGCATGAAAAATTCTTTTAACTTTGATCAATGCCCTTTCCATTCGAACACTGTTCTTTGCTAGCTTCCAATCCTAAACTTGTTCATTTAACTTCTTCTTTATTCTTTATTTTCTCACATCCTCTTTTCCATTTTGAGCTGCCTTTTGCGGGTTTTCAGCTCAAGTTTTCTCCTTTTTCATTCTTCACTTGAGCCGCCCTTTTCGGGTTTTCAACTCAAGTGACCCCCAATAGATCCAAGCCGCCCTTTGCGGGTTTTCAACTTGGACCCCTCCTTATATATACTTCTCTTTTTCCGACCCCTTTCTTTTTTCAGGCCAAGTTTTTCTTTTCTCTTTTCTTTCTTTCTTCTTTTCTTTGGGTTGAATGCGAAGGATGTCCTATTTTTGCACTGTAATTTCTGCCTTTTCGTTGACATCAGCCACACTATGAATTCCCTTGTCCGCTTGAGCAACCGCTTATATTTTCACTTGCTTTTACTTCCTTTTTTGGCATATGCTATTATTGCAATGGAGTCTTTCATGACCTCAGATAGCACTTTACCATTGCGTGTACTGCATTTTCTCCATTGATTCTGCTTCCTTTTCCTAACATGTTGTTCTTCTTCTTACTTTCTTTTTATACATATTATCCTTATTGACTTGCTTGGACATCTTTTTCCAATCCATGACACTCTTCTTCTTTCCCTCTATTCACACCATCCCTATTAGCTTGGGGTATCATATTCCCAATTTGCAACAAGCTCTGCTTCTTCTTTACCTCCAGTATGGAGGGTGATCCTTGATCAGGGTTGATTCGAAAGAAAATCCCTAAGACTCAAAGGGGACAACAATGGATAATTTTTCTGCAAGCGAAGGAATAAGAAAGAAGGCCATTTATCATTTCAGATCTGGATATTTTGATGAAAGGCGGCCCTTAAAAACTCAAAAACTTTTTTAAAAACTCATTTTTGAAAACCTTTTCTTGAAAACAATTTTTTGAAAAATGTCTCTTGTTTTAACTGCCCTAAAAATCTTTGCATGCATATGATGTTGCTATTCTTTTATTCTCTTTTTGCGACCTCTTTCTTTTTTAGGCCCAGTTTTTCTTTTTCTTTGATGGGAATTTGATGATTGATGTTTCTGCCTCCATTTTATTGAATGACCTCTTTATTGATTGTTGAGCATACTGAATATTGCCTCTAATGCAAATTACAAGAAGGGTGAAGGTGCTTTGATAAGTGAAGTGATTTGAAAGGTGCGCTTTTGGTGAGCTTATTTGATTTTTGACCAATTTGTCTTCCAAGGCTGAAAAAGATTTGAACTTGGCCTTTTGAGGAATTTGCCCCTAGGAACGAAAAGGTCTCCATATGTTTCAAATTCAAATTGGTTACCAAGAAAAAGAATAGGTTCTTTTAGGATCAACGAAATTTGGGATTCTGAGCAGTGTTGACACAAATCGACTAGTCATGTTATCACCTTTTAAGAAAATGTTCCACTTTTGATCTTATCTTATCGTTTTTGTTTAAAACACAATCGTTTATTCAAAAATCTTGTTTTGCTCATTCAAACCTTTTATTAATGGACATTCCTTTGCTCATTGCCTAAGTGAAAATTATAGAGCGTTTTAGGAACTGTTCCTTAGTGGTGATCACCCAATTCAGCAAACATTTTCAGTCAAAAGTGCAACAATTTTAACATGATAGAATACAAATGACAAAAAGCTATGCAAATGCTATGCATGTGAGAAAAGAGTTCATTAGTCTAGGGAATTCCCTTCTTATGGCAAGCTTCCGTTCCCCATTGTCACTAATTTGGACTGTCAATTTTTCCCATGAGATCCAGAGTTCTATACTGAATGGCCACTTGTTTGAGCGGGAGCGACTTTACTGGCACGTCCTGACTTTGGACAATGTATCTGTGAAGAAAATTTCATCGATCTCGCTCACTGATTAAGCCTCAATGTTGCACTCGATGTTTTCAAAATGCTCTCCCCTGATGATGTTAGGTCCCAAGAAGAAAAGTAGAAAACAAGTAATATGCACAAGTGATGAACTGTCTATATGTATGTATGAAATGTGTCTATGAACATATATACAAGTGATAGCATGATGGATGCATGAGCATATATACTAATGAATGGCTTGATGCATGATCAATGCATGAACATATACAAAGGAATGGACAATGCATGCTGGATACATCATATATATACAAATGACTAGCTAATGCATGATGTATGCTTGAACATATACAAAACGATGGCTTGACAACTTCGACAACTCTTGAGAAGGTGCGTGGAAATGCGAAATGCAAGTCTTATATGTATGAAATCAATGCATGACATGGCCAAAATGTGTTGACGAACAAATGTATGAACATGCTTATGAAGATATGAAATGCTTGATGGATGCACAATGCAACCTGCAAAACAAAAGAGTTATTCAAATGCTTCTGCGAAGAGAAAACAACAAAGAACCAAAGAGTGATTAGTAACATGAACATAAATATGAACAAAAACTGAAAATTAGAGAGAAATCGTGCCCCTTCTATCAAAACATTTTCCTTGAAAAACCTTCGGACTATAAGTCCGTATGGAGCAGGTCAGTCTGCCTATTGTGAACAATGCAATTGTCAACTCTACGATCCAATTTTGGAAAAACAAGATAACAAAGGTAAGAAATGTTCCTTTTGTGTACTAAGGTTTATCCTCACGGGACTGGCTCTACCTAGGCTGGATATCTCTCTAGGGATTTACATGTTGGGTGAGGTTTCTCACTGGATCTAGGGGTTCCCAGTCCGCCCTTACTGTCGCCCACTCTAGGCTAGTAAGTTTCGGACTGAGTGGAAGTATTTGGCAAAACCCGCACGAAGACGATTGTCACACGAAGGTTTAGCTACTTTACTTCCTCCTAAAGGGATAGAGCTCTGGTATAAGCTCATGCAGAATGAAAATGCAAGTTATTTAGTGCTTGTGTGAAGGAACATACAGACCTTTACCGACAATTCCTAACCCAAATTACTAAACTACCCCCAAGAAGAGAAACAATGCATGATAAGTTAGACAGAATATATACAGGAATATGAAAGCGTGTAAGCATAAAAACATAAAGATAGGCAAGAATAAACAATGATAAGCAGGCATGAAGGAACAAGAAAATCCAAGCAAACAACCAAATCTAGAAACCCTAATCAACCCTAAACTAGTATTCAGTTTGACTCTCTAACCAGTCCCCAGTGGAGTCGCCAAGCTGTCGCAATGTCCGGGTCCAGGGGGTACCGAATCGTACCGCTGAACGACTTAAACAAACTAAAACTAAGGGAGTCGCCACTAATCTTTTTTAACCTAGGTGTGATTAGTCACCTATCAGATTATTAAGCCTAATGATAACCTAAGCTTGGCGAAGGTAACACTAAACCTAATAAACGGTCTTCTAACCAGAGTCCTAAAGGTTCGGGAGTCGGGTACGCGTGGGGAAGGATTAGCACCCCCACGACGCCCGTCAAAAGACGGCACTGACTAGTTTAGACTTAATTATGGGTTTCTATTATCGGTTGCTACTATTCTTGAATATTTTCATGCCGTTAAACTCTTTTTTTTATTATTCTTTCTTAAAACTGACTTTTCTTCTTTTATTCATTTTCCTTGTTTGACTATCATTCTTTACCTTTTTCATACTTTACTCACCTTTTACTGAATTACTGATTAGCATCACTATTTTACTGATTATTCTTTACTTTGTATTGATTACTATTTTACTCTTGTTGATTACCTTCTTACTTTTTACTGATTACCATTTTACTCTTTTGCTGATTACTATTTTCTGCTCCTTTTTTACTGATTACACTTTTACTTTTTACTGATTGCCATTTTCTTTTCACTGATTACCTTTTTACTTCTTGCTGATTAGCTTTTTACTCTTTACTGATCGCCTTTTTACTCTTACTGATTTCCTTTTACTTCTTACTTATTACTTTTTTACTCTTACTGATTACTATTTACTTTTTACTGACTACTATTTTATTCTTGTTGATGACCTTCTTACTTTTTACTGATTACTATTTTACTCTTTACTAATTACCATTTTACCCTTTCAGATAGCTTTTTACTTTTTACTGGTTGCATGCTATTCTTCTACTCTCTTACTTTGAATCTCAATTACCACTTTAATTATCAATCTCTTCTTAACTTACTTATTAGTCCCTTTTGCTTCCTTTCTTAATTACTGATTACTAATTTTACTCCCTTTTTTATCATCAATTTACTAATTAACCACTCAACTCTTAGTTACTAGTCATTTTAACTCTTAATTATCGATTTACTGATTACTATTACCTTGACTCTGATTAATCTCTTTTTACTTAATTACTGATTTACTGATTACTACTACTTTGACTCTGATTAATCTCTTTTTACTTAATTACTGATTTACTGATTACTATTACTTTGACTCTGATTAATCTCTTTTTACTTAATTACTGATTTACTGATTACCATTACTTTGAATCTGATTAATCTCTTTTTACTTAATTACTGATTTACTGATTACTATTACCTTGACTTTGATTAATTTCTTTTCACTTAATTATAGATTTACTGATTTCTATTACCTTTACTCTGATTAATTTCATTTCACTTAATTATTGATTTACTGATTTCTATTACCAGATTCTTGAATGCGTGGATGCATATGATGCATGAAATTCTTTTCAAACTTAATTACCCATTAATTATACGAGGAACACCTTCTGCCGCCTCCCAATAAATGGTAAACGACCTCCAGAAATTTCCAAGCCTCTGGGAGAAGTCAAGCAAACTCAGACACGAATGAATGAGCCACCCTCCTTTTCCTTCACGGGAGTCATTTCAATTCTGTCTTATGATCATGGCAACAACAATACAATCTCAGAATTTAAATATGGATGCACATGCAACTAATACTAAATTCAAAGCCTTAATTTTATTTAAACTTAGGCCGGATTAAGATAGCTAGACTTCTAAACCCCAAATACTGTCCAAGCGCAAGGCTCAAATGTAGTGGAAATCCAAACATGTCAACATACTCAATCATATGGAATAGGTTTCACATAAACAAATATGGAGGCCCACAAATAACAAGACAAAGACCAAATAAATGAGCATAATGATTAAATCCACAAAGTTAAAAAGGTTTAAACTTGATTAACACATAAATCTTAAATTTAAATTAGTCTTATCTTAATTTAATCTAGCCTTCCAAACATTTATCTTTCAAAAACCAATCAATTTATTTACTAATGGCCTAAAAATTTTAAACTTCTAATTCAAAGGTGACATTTTATTTACTAATTACTTAAAAATTCAATCTTTTATTCAAATGTTGAATCTTTATTTGCTAGTTACTCTAAGGATTCAATCTTTTACCCAAAGATGACATTTTTTACATAAGTTATTAAAAGCTTCAATCTTTTATTTACAAGCTACTTGAAATCTCAGTTTTTTATCCCAAGGTGTCACCTTTATTCCCTAGGTGTTTGTAAAAGTCTAATCTTTTCCTCAAAAGATAAGTTTTTTAAGCCAAATATCCCATTTATACCACTTTTTATTAATAAACATAGTATTTTTTTTATTAAAAATTAACCAGCAAAGGGTCAAACCGAACAACATGATGAAGTTACAAGGACCCCATCGAGTGAACAGGCAAATCAGAGGATATGTTTAAACACTCCAACAACATTTAGTCTTTAGGTGAATAGAAACATAAATTTTTAGACTTAATTGAATAAAAGGCAAATTTAGTAGGGTTTAGAAAGTTACCTATATATATATTCTGAAAAGCCTTTACCGCCTAACCTTCCTCCTCTCCAATATCTTCAAACCCTAACACCTTTCTCTTGAGCCAGCAACAGAACCCACTCTTCGCTGCCAACCTTCACCCCAAACAACCAAAATAACCCTCTCCTGAATAAAAACTAATTCTTTGACCAACAAGATGTGAAACTTGAAGAAAGCAATGGGATTTGAGGAAAAACTTCAAAGGAAAAAGATGAACAGGGAACTTCAGGCTCCCTTCACGGCCTAGGACGGGATCCCGGCTAGGTGAGCCTTCTTAAACGAAGTTCTTTCCTCTGTTCCTTTTAATTTTTTCGAAAAAAAAGCCTGAAAAACGATTAACGCCCCAAAGATTTTTCTTTTTTAGAACTCAAAACCCTAACTATTTTAAAAACCCTAGCCGCCCCCTGTTTTTTCCAAAAAAATCCTCTCCCCTCTTTTTTTAAAAAAAAAAACCTCTGAAATGGGGTATATAAACCTCTAAGTTTTTCGCCCTGACTGTAGATCCTCTCTTTATCCTATGGTCCCCCAATTTTCATTTTTTTGATTTCATGATTTTAATTCCGTTTGTTGTCTTCTACAGGTGTCGATTTCAGGTAAAAAGGTGTCGAGGACCACTGTAATTTTGACGCGGTTTGCCCTTATTATTTTTTGTCTGGTTTCCCCTTTAACCTCGCTTCACTCCCTACATACATCCTCTGGATCGGTGAGGTGGGAAATACAGCCAACTTTGGACCTTCATGGGACCAATTGAGGGATGCCATGTCGGCAAGGTGAGTTCATCTCCTCTCTGAAATTTCCAAATTCTTTCTTAATATTTTTCCAGTTTTCCTATCTCACGTGCGTTCTTCCCTCCGTAGGTGCCGACGTGGCTAATAAAACAGCTTGGAGTCGTTTGGGAACCAATCCATGGCTGCCACGTTGGTAAGAAAATTCTTCCTCTCTTCAAATGCTTTGAATTTCCATGTTGTTGCTGTGTATTGGTTCAATGCATTGCCTACTTTGTTAATTCAATTTGCATGAGAATTGCTTGTTTGAATGCTGTTTGCTGGAATTTGATGATCTTATGCCACTGCCCTGTTTTGTTCTCGATTGAATCTGTGTTCTTCACTATCCATTAATTATTAATTGGTCCTGTTATTGTGCCTCTGGTGCCATGTTGCTTGCTGCTATCTGGTATTCTATGGACCTTAATCTTGTTGTGTGTGCTGCAATAAAAATGCTTTGCTTTATTGCTTGATGTTGTGATCAATTCTCGTTGAAGATGCAAGATTGTTTTGAATGTTTATGGAAAAAAACTAACCATGTATGCTACGGCTAAAATGCAATGTGTTGGCCTTTGATCCCACCATATTGACTAGTTACCCTTAATGATTGATGCAATATACAATGTCATATATGCAATCTAATCCTAATAATGATGCAATACTAAGATGCTGGTATGTAGGTGGTTTGAGAGAGGTGGAAAGTGCATGTAATGTATATATATGCTGAAGTGTTAGTTCTATGTTAATGCAACAATGAAAAGAATAATGCTACTGCTCATTATGCTTTTGTGTTTTCTTTCTATTTTGTACTAGCTACTGATGTGTTCACTCCTATTCCTCCACGGCTTTCATCGATACTTCGAGGCTGAGACTCAATCTCATACCTTGTAATCGGTGTTGCCAACAATAACCCCTTTTTGTACTTACCCTTGCGTACACCAATCAATGGTATATGCGCCGGTACACTATGGCGAACAGTTTTACTTCATGCCGGTTATGTCGACTTCTTAGCATTTAAGAAGGAAATAGCTTCGAGCAAGAACAAGAATTTGTGTTGTTCCTTGTAACTTATGGGAAAGTGAATTTATTATTTGTGCAAAAAGGATTTGTAATATTTGTTTATAGAAAAAATGAATCTATTATTTGTGTAAAAAAGGAATTGTAATATTTGTTTATAGAAAAATGAATCTATTATTTGTGTAAAAAAAGGAATTGTAATATTTGTTTATAGAAAAATGAATCTATTATTTGTGTAAAAAAGGAATTGTAATATTTGTTTATAGAAAAATGAATCTATTATTTGTGTAAAAAAGGAATTGTAATACTAAATGATAAAATGGGAGATGGGTTTGAACCAAAAGCAAAAGAAAGATTTGAGCCACTAAGCCCAAAGCAAATTGGGTCCAACCAACTAAAAGAAAGGGTAAAGCCTCAAAAAAAAATGATCCAAGGCAATAAAGGTCCGAATTTAGAATTCATGAGTTAGGTTAATAAAACAAGATCCAATTCATTCAGCAATTGATTGACTATAAGCCTAATAAAAAAAAGCCCAAATTGCAAGTCCAATGCCAAGTTATGCAATTAATGTTTAAAAGTCCAAGACACAATTTAAGTTTTAAGTTCAAAATGGTGATGGGATAAATCCACAAATAAAATGAACCACCAATTTAACAAGATGCCCTCGGGTGCAAAAATGACCAAAATGCCCCCGGGCAACCCTAATGCCAAACAAAATTAATTTAAATTAAAGGATACAGGACAAAAACAGGTGTCTACAGACCCGAGACCCAAATGACCTGACACACAAATAACCCAAACCCAGATGATCCGAAACCCGAATGACCTGAGAAAACTGCCTGACCCATTTGACCCGAACCGGAAACTAGCCCATCCCGCCCGTTTGACATCTCTACAAGAAAGTCATTGGCTCTTTGCAATTTAAATCTCAGAAGGCCATATATAAGTCTTGTTGTAAATAAGTTGTCTCAATACATGAACAAGCCCAGAGAGACACTTCACAGCCCTTAAACAAGTCCTAAATATTAAAGGCACCATTTATACCTTGGCTTGTACATTAATAAAGAGCATAGTCCAACATTGATTTTGTTTACCGATTCGGATTGGGCAGGAAATCCTAATGACAAGAAGTACCTTGGCTTTCATCATTTATATTGGCAACACACCAATTTCTTGGAGCTCCAAGAAACAAAGTACAGTAGCAAGGTCCTCAACAAAGTTGAATATAGAGCCATAGCTTCTACTATTTCAAAGTTAAGTTGGATTCAGTCCTTGCTCTCGGAGCTGGACATCACACTCAAAACATGACCTAAGGTACTCTGTGACAATCTTAGTGCCATCTTCACATGTGCAATCCTATGTTTCATTCCAAGATAAAGCATCTCGCGTTGGACTATTTGTTTGTAAGGGAGAAAATGTCAAGTGGAGCTCTTCAAGTTCAGCATATATCTCCAAGGAGCAGCTAGCTGATGCATTAACCAAAGCCTTAACTCACACTCGACTTAACTACTTGTTACTTAAGATAGGTGTCTCCAATGGAACCTCTATCTTGTGGGGGAGTATTGGAGGAAAGGATTCAAATCAGTTAGATAAGGCTAAAAGTTACCTCTACAACTAACACACTATTAGCTAGTTAGTTAGCTAAGTATTATCTTTATATTTTGTAGTTTTTTTTTTTTTGAAAGGAAGATTTATATATATTGGAAAAAAGGTCAATCATCAAAGTTCAAACAGCCCAAGACAAAGAAGGCTATTACTTACTCCAACGGTAACAAAAACAGAATCTGAACAACAAAACTAAAACCATCACTTAACTAGATTAAAAGTAGAAATAAGAGGTGTAGCTCAATGCCTCCCTTTGCAAGGGCGTCAGCTTCCTAATTGGCCTCTATGAACACATGCTGAATTTTGAACTCAGAAATCTTCTTCCTTAACAGAATAATGTGAGCAGTCCACTTTATTTTGTATTTATTTAACTATAGTCTTGTATAAATGATATACTTTTACATGTATAAAAGCTGCATACAAACGCTAAGGAATTATTCTTCCTCCTTCAATCACTTGTGATTCTCCTATCTTATACCGTCAACTTCCGCCCAATAAAGCGCTATCTTAATTTGGTCGAAATTGCAAATTCACGTGTTAATTAATTGAAAGTTCAAAGACTAGTATGTCCATTTCTTACAAGTTCAAGTGTCAAAATGTATATAATAAATTATTTTTTATTTTTTTTACTACTGGTGAACATGATATTTAAATGGGCTACACAATAGGAGGTAGTCCTTATGGGACACCATCGGTCGGTTTCGGTTCTTTTCGGTTTTCAATTGTGGTATATGTGTAACCGAAAACCGACCGAAACCTCAATGAAACCGATGGCATAAAAAGTTGAAACCGATGGCTGATTTTTCGGTTTTCGATCAGTTTTCATTTTTATTTGCTTTATATATTTTCATTTCATTATATTGTGGGCTTTCTCTGGTGGCCCAAAAATCTATAAATAAATAGGCCTAGAGGAGCCCATAAATTGAAATTGGCCCAATTTGTTTATGTTGAAATCAGCCAGCAAACAACCTATTAATTAAAAATTCTCAAACATGAAGACCAAATAATATACTAATGCGTTTTATGTACATTATAATCATATAATTTAATTCCTAGACATTGCATAAAAATATATTAACAAAGCAAAGCAAAGCAAGTTTAACAACTCCTAAAACGAAAATTAAAAAAAAAAAGTTGAGAAATTAATAATTAAAATTAAAACTCATCAACACTGCATGTTTTGGGGCCACCAGTCATCTTCCCCGATGAACCACTAAGAGAAACGTCAATACACCAAACCCTAAGAAGCATGCGCGTGTCCTCGCCATAGGAGACAGTGAGTTTCTTGTTCGGCCAACCTTGTGAAGAAGATGATAGAATTCGATCAAAAGGCGATTGCAAGAATAGAACGCAAAGTTCCCACCTTGTCTGAAATTGTTAAAGCTATGATTAATTCAGATTTTGAGCAAGCTGATGAGATATTAAAAGATTCTGAGAAACTCGAATAAGAGATAGACGAACTGATCAAGAAAGCAAAAAAAAAAAGTTGATTGTAGAAATGACCTTCACAGTTTATGGGTATGGTTTGGGGTTAATCGTAAAGGTAGGTGGAACGGGTTCTCGGTCGGTTTTGTTTCAAATATATCCCGAACCTGATGACCGACCGTATGCCTCCCTGCACCGTCGATGAGAACCAGACTCATCGAACGGCACCTCGCAACCGAGCCGATTGACGAGGCCCATTTGTGTCGGTTTCAATTGACGAGGCCCATTTGTGTCGGTTTCAATCGATTCAGTTGTGTCGGTTCTCACCAACGAATGCTCAGCCCTAATATAGTCATTTTCTATCCCAAATTCCATACTGTCAATCCAGGATTCAAACTCAAAATCTACTGCCAAGAAATTTTAATTTTGAGCGTGCTGATGAGATATTAAAAGATTTGGAGAAACTCGAATAAGAGATAGACGAACTGATCAAGAAAGCAAAAGAAAAGTTGATTGTAGAAATGACCTTCAAAGTTTATGGGTATGGTTTGGGGTTAATCGTAAGGGTAGGTGGAGGGGGTTCTCGGTCGGTTTTGTTTCAAATATATACTGAATCCGATGACCGACCGTACGTATGTCTCCCTGCACCGTCGGTGAGAACCAAACTCATCATCCGGCACCTCGCAACCGAGCCGATTGACGAGGCCCTTTTGCGTCGATTTCAATCGGTTCAGTTGTGTCGGTTCCAACGAATGCTCAGCCCTAATAGTCCTTTTCTATCCCAAATTCCATAACGTCAATCCTAGGATTCAAACTCAAAATCTACTGCCAAGAAATTTTAAGGTTTAACCACTGATAAACTATAATAAACCATTTTTAATATACTAATTATTGTCCGTCTAAAATATACACTTTTTAGTAGAGGTGGCAAAATGAACCCGAACCGAGAAAAACCCGAACCTAACCTGAACCTGATTGACTAAAAAAGTCAAATACCTGAACCCGCCCGAACCCTAACCCAAAAAAACCCGAACCCGAAAAAGCTCAAACCCGAAAAATTAGAACCCGAAAAATCTGAAACCAGATCCTGAAAAAACCTGAATTAAATACTAATATTTGAAAATAAATAATAATTTCTGAAAATTTCATATATGGTGTATAGTTTTTTATATAAATATGTTTTAAAAGGTAAACTAATAAATTACATATAAAATTTGAAAAGGTTTATAATATTATTCATCTGGGAAAAGATGAGTAAATTATCTGGCCAAAACCCAATCCGAGCCCGAACCCGAATTAACCTGACTCAAAATTGACCCGAACCCGAATCAACCTGACCTAAATTTAACCCGAACCCGAATTAACCCGACCTAAATTTAACCCGAACCCGACTTAAACCCGAACCCGAAAACGACCTAAACCCGATGACCCGAACCCGAACCCAACCTGACCGACCCGATTGCCACCTCTACTTTTTAGTCCTGCAAAGGAGAGAGAGAGAGGAAAAAAAAAAATTTAAAACCCACATGCCAATTGCCAAATATATATAGGGTCGACGCATGCGTGCACGTGAGAAGCACGTGTATCGCTGGGGTTGTATACTTTTTTTTTTGGCATCGTCGGGGTTTTACCTTTTTTATACCCCTTACTTTATAAAATTTTCATTTCTGATGTTCAAGAGCTGAGAAAGAATTTGGGTTAATATTTACAAACTTATTTTTGGCCGTCAAAAGATGATTTACAAACTTTTTTTTAATAATAATATTTTTACAATCTGATCAAAAACAACATATACTTACATATACATACACACAGAATAAAAAGTTGAAAATATTTTTTTCTAAAAAAAGAAACAAAGAGAGATAAATACCAAACCAAGTGTCGGGTAGAAGCCCTATTAATTCCTCTTTCAACTTTCCTGATCTTGCCCCATATATTAACCCAAATTACACCCCTAACTTACTAAAACTACTCTTCCATCCGATCCTTCTACTTCCCTGTCGTAATCGATCCCCAACTAATTCTCCTCTCAACTAATTCATATGCATTATCACCCTGGCAACTAGCTGATTCCTTTGCTTGCTACCTCTTAATTTGCTTCATTTCGTTTATGGTAGCTATAAAATATCATATCATTTTGCTGCTAGCTAGGATTTAGCTAATTTCTGAATCTTGCTGGAAAAGGTGGATCGAAGGCATGGAAAACGGCCGCTTCCATCCGAAACATCGGAGAAGAAAAACAAAGGACGCGATGAATCAGCGGACATGACAGCCATGGTTACAGCTCTTTCTCAAGTCATGGGAACCGACCAGCAGCTTCTAAGTTTCCCTCAATCATCAGAATCTACAGTCAAACAAGAGCCTGCAGTTCAAGATCAACCAGGTACATACATATTATTAATTGAATCTTTTGACTATATTAATTGAATTAAATAATTTCATCGCTAGTGCCTAGTAATTAAGTTAGCCAGCAGCTGCTATAGAGCTAGGGTTGTTTTAACGTGTTAGTCTTCCTGGAAATGATCGATTTGTCAACGTTTTTCTGCTGATCTATATATATCACTCTAGTTGTAAGTGTTCTTTTCATTTTGTTTTGGCTTCAAGTGTGGAAAGAGGGAGAGAGATCTAGCTTGTCATTTGATTTTATTACCTTTTTTCTCTTTTTTTAGAGTGTGTAAGTTTCGATCGTCCAAGACAGAAATGGAAACAAGGGAAGTCTCTAGGGTTAGTCAAGTTCAATGTATCCATAGCTACTTTCCGTAAACAACTCTCTTTCTCTTTCTCTCTCCCTTCCTGCCTATAATTTAATTGATTTTTGGTACTGTGTTTGGCCAAGACATTCTTCCAATTTGCTTTTTCTAAAATTTTCCCACATGACCCAAAACCCAAAACCCAAAGAATTCTAGTATAGTATATAATTTAGCTTCATATTAATTATTATCTATGGGCTTTATATATGTTGTGATGTCAAAATTATGGAAAACAAACAAAAGAAAAGAAGGGGGCCGCGGGGGTGTCTTTGCGTGGGATACTTTCATTCCATTTTATTATCTTTGTTTGACCAAGGAACTTATCTTTAACATTTTCAATCATACATTCTTTGCTTTAAAATTCTGCCTAACTTTGAAAATGACTCCTGGGGTTTCTACTTTAGGATGCTTATTGATAACTATTCTACCCAAAAAATCTGGCTTTCAAGTTTCTTTCCACTTCCTTTTCATCATTTCTTGGATGCTTAAAGCCCCACTAAATCGAAAACAATGCCTAGCTATATAGATTTTTAAGTTTTCTTGTGGTGCTAGAATTGATCACAACTCTACTATCTAATTTTGGACTTTGATGCGTTGAAATGCTTTAGATAGCTAGCTAGAGCTACGAATAACTATTATTATTAGTTAATTGGTAGAAATTATATTGAAAGTATAGTGAAATAATAAAAAACATTGAACCATCATGATTGCATGCATATTTAGTTCTTTGTTTTCAATGCATTTTGCCAAGAATATTCATCAAGTTCAATAGTATTTACACTGTTTTCTCATGTTTATCCCTAGCTAATAAGGGTTTACTTTACTTTTTGTCTAACATTTCGACAACTAGTGAATAGAAGGTCACCAAGTTAGGACATAAAACTACTTTAGTACACATATTATGTTATTAAATTAATGGTTTAATTCCTTGGCCAAAAAAAAAATTAATGGTTTAATTAATAGAGCACTGCACATTAATGCCCCCACCACTTCTTGCTTACATATATATAATGGTTTCTCATTCGTGAATATTTCATGCAAAAGCAAACCATGCAAAACACACACTTGTTCATATACATTAAATAGGAATTTTGTGCATGTATCAATTCATGTTATATACCATCATTCTTTTTTTCTACATTAGAGATAGACTTGTGAACTTCTTGACATATAATTTGCAATATACCTAATGTCCTCATTCCTCATACATGTGTATCGGCTTTCTGCATGTGAAGAAAATACAAGAAGAAGACATTACAGAGGAGTGAGACAAAGGCCATGGGGGAAATGGGCAGCGGAAATACGTGACCCTAAGAAAGCAGCTCGAGTCTGGCTTGGCACTTTCGACACGGCTGAGGATGCTGCCCTTGCATATGACAGAGCTGCTCTTAAGTTCAAAGGCACAAAGGCAAAACTAAATTTTCCGGAACGAGTTCAAGGGAACACGGAGATAAGCTATTTAACAGGTCAAGGAGATTCAAGCAGTGCTGCTGCTGCTGTTGGTCCCGAACAAAATCCTACGACTACACCAGCGCATGCAGTTCCTTCTCCATGGTCTCAGGATTCATATCCAGACTTGTTTCAATACGCTCAACTTCTTTCAAGTAGTAATGATGCCGATATCTCTTATTACACTTCAAATCTCTTCAAACAAGATCAACTTCCTTTATCTCCACAGTTTCCTTCAATGTCGGCGTCATCCACTTTCACATCACAACACCACCTCCGCCCCCACCAAGACCAGACAAGATTTTCAACCATGTATGATCAGAGCTCTTCTGGTTATGATTATCTGAATCATCAATATGGGAAAGACTTTGATCCAAGTAATCCAAGCGAGTAGTAGTTTTTCAAGTTCTATATATGATCTGATCATCATCAAGATCATGAGGGTTTTGAAAATTCTACTAATTAAAGCTAAGCTCTCATTTCTTGCTTCCGGTTTCCCATATCTCATATATATATATATATGATTCCTACCATGGTGGCACTCTTTGCAACAAAATTATGGGAGTAAGAATAGTGAGTGAAAGGGCATAGTTGGATTGGATCCTATGATTTTTTTTAATCTTCTATTGTTGTTTTCAAAGCTGGAAGAAGCAACAAGGTCGACGAGACAAAGACATATTAAAAGGTCAGCTTCCCAGTATTTTTGGTGACTAGGAAGCTATAGCTCGATCGTCTAGTCCTTAATCTTTTTTTCCTTCTTTTCCTTGTTCCACCTTAAAATGCATGGAACGATTGGATCAACAATTGAGCAGGTTATAGAGGATGATGAGGAAGTTGCCGTAATGTCATTTTCAAATATTTCTAAATCAATTCTCTATTCTGATTCTTATAAAATGAGGAATAGAGTTATTTTGATGTAAGTGGAGCTATATGTACTGCAGAATAAAGGCACTGCCTTTTTTTCACTCTTTGTGATTTGATATATTGTATTATTCAATTTGAGTTTATCTTCATATTATAACACGCTTGTTCGATCTTTATATTCTTTCACTCTTTATCAATTATTCCAATATATATAATTTCAAATTAGACCATACAGTAATTAACTATGTTGAATTAAAGTCTACTCTTGAACAAACATTTTATAGGCTTGTCTTTTAATTTTGATTTGAGCTAATTAAATTAAGGTGGCGGTCTTCACCAAGTCAAGACGTATTAATACTATTAAGCAACTGCAGGCATCATGGATCCGGCCATATGATGATCATAATAATGGGTTGCACAAACGAAAAAGTGGAACTTGTAAAAGGGCTTGCATGCATGATTTTATTGTTTTATAATCATAATTCATAGTCGGTAAAACTGTTTATAATTTCTTAACCAAGGTATCTCTAGGTTTTTTAGTTTTCTGAAACTATTTATATTCAGACCAGAATCGTAACAGGTTAAAATCCTTTAAACAAATGTATTTTCAGTGGATTGAACTAATTGGTTGAATCGATGTATACAATATGGCTTCATGGAGGAGCTGCGGCTGCCCGCTGTATTTGAAATAGTTGAAAAGAGCTAAAAAATAAAATCTAATAATAGCAAAATATTGGAATATATTATATATATATATATATAGGGCATAGACTAAGGATAAACATCAGCTGCTTTCTTTTCATTCCAAATCCTCTCAATTATCTAGAGAGATTGCAACGTGCTCCTCACTTTGCATCGGTTTAGTTTGTTTGGTCTTGAAAGCAACTTTTGCCAACATGGCGAAAAGTCCCCGAAAATTTAAAAGAAATATCATTTGGGAGTGATGGTCCTATAGACTCGAGTTCGTGGGAGTTACCAGGTAATCAAGGCTAAATCACACGTATGATCATATATTCATGTGAATTTTAAGTTTACCCAATGTTTAGAAATCTATATCTACCCATAAAATAAATAAAAAAAAATGTTTTGAGCTAAACTTCATACTCGAATTGTATCTTAATTATTAAGGTTCTTAATTGAACAAAAGAAAATTTTATTTGGTACGAAAGTCGAAAACTTTATTTTGAACTTCTACCTCAATAAATACAAAATTTTAAAAAATTTCACATTTCAAACTAAAATTCATTTAAAATACTATATGGGTAAACTTACAATTCACATGAATAAATGATCATATGCGTAATTTAGCCTCGATTATGTGGTAACTCCCACGGACTCAAGTCCATAGGACCATCGCTCTATCATTTGGAGGCTAACACTATACATTGGCATTTGTGGTAGAATTTGGTATTTTCTATTACTGCTGAGTTCATGTATGGAGTTGAGTTTTTGGTTTCTACTAGGTTAGTTGTTGAGTCTGTAGAACTGCCCTTTAGCCTTTTTAACTATTATATCAATACAAATCCTGCTTTTAAAAAAAGAAAAAAAAACGAACTAATAACAGGGTGGAGAGTGGAGACTCTTATGGGAAAACCCGTTGGACAAACTAATTCAAAGTGAATGTCTCAATCTCATATTAGAACACCAAGATGCATGTCATGAAAGATGTGACCAACCTGGCCCATATTGTTGGTAGATTACACTAAATTCAACATTTTCATAATAGTTTAACAGAAATTTACAAAATAACGTATGTATCCGAAAGAATTCATCATAGACGCCATGAGTGATAGTAAGGTGTTGGGCTATTTAATTAGTTTTAGTGACTAATTTTCAATCCTTAATATTTTCAAGTACCAAAAATAGAAGAATATATAATTATTCACCGTCTTGGTTATGATCATCAAACTAGAAAAATCTTTGTCCTATATAATGTTTCCCCAATCAAATAGGAGTACAATATATATCTAAATCTATATCAATCAAATTAGTGAAAACAGTTCTTTCAAAAAAATTAGTGAAAAAAGCGGGTGTCACTTCCAATTTATGCTAAAGATCATTTGATCTATGTGGAATATACATATATTGGGGGCGCTGCATCTTGCTTTTTTAATTGATCAAAATCCAATCCAAATTATCTCTCTATTTATCTATCTTATATATAGATCTATCTATCTATATATCTATATTACTAATGATAATAGGGATATAATTTATTGATTATTAAGAATAATAATAACAAAGATTTTCGTCACAGCCATTAATTATATATATATATATATATATTCACTAAAAATATATATATATATATATATATATATATCCCATGATTACTACCACTCATATATGCATGAAAAATTATATACTGAAAATGATGTTTTTAGACTAAACAACCATTTTTCCTCTTAAATTTCTAGCGTTTGGACATTTTGTCTCATGGATTTTAATTTTGGACATTTTACTCCCTCAACTTCAATTTTGGGACGTTTTGCCCCCTTAGGCTAACGGTACCGTTAAACCAATGACGTGGCAATGCCACGTGGCACAAAAATGCCACATGACATTGCCATGTCATCGGTTTTGTCCCATGTGGCAATGCCACGTGGGCCATGTTGGTTTGACGTGGCAATGCCACGTGGCGAAAAATGTCATGTGGCATTGCCATATCGGTTTAACGGTACTGTAAGCCTAAGGGGGCAAAACGTCCCAAAAATTGAAGTTCAAAGAGTAAAATTTCCAAAATTGAAGTTTAGGAACAAAACCTCCAGATACTACAAGTTCAAGAAGAAAAATAGTAATTTAGTCTATGTTTTTATCTTTTAGAACACCTTTACCTGTAATTCCAAGTTACACTGCAATTTTGGAGCCAACCTAAAATAATTTTTTAATGTTTTTTGTCTAAACTCCCCCACATGAATGGCGGTGCCTTCTTTTTTTGTTTGTCTCTATATTATAGATATCTGATTTGTGGCCAAAAAGAATATTATAGAAGTGTGATTTGTCGTTCCAATCTTTACCAAAGTGGGGCGGGCAACACGACACGAAAACACATTTGCCAAACATTAAACATTGAAAGTGATTAAGTAAACATTAAGACAAGAATATTCTTTCCTTAATATAAGACTATACTTTTTGCTACTAATGAACATGATATTAAAATGGATTACATAATAGGAAGTAATCCTCTCCTTTCCCATAATTCCACTCTGCCCATCCTAGGTTTCGAACCTGGGACCTCCCATAAGAAGTCTCAAGCTCTTAACCACTGGAGTGTTCCCTTGAGGACTAATATAAGACTATACTTAAATACATAAACAAAATGAAAAGAAAATAAGGAAAAGCTAGCTCTAATCTAAAACTCAAACCCATTAATATATGATGATTATTGAAATATATTTATTTATTACTTAATTAGTACTACGACCACACAAATCTAAGTTATTTTGCATGCTTTGAAACATGGGTCCATCTAAGTTATAATCTCCCACTTTGTTTAGTACATCCAAATTGTATTAAAGGGTTTTTCTTAATTTCTTTTGTCTTGTGTATATTTTTTGGATTCGGGTTAGAAGAGTCTCGGTCTCGTAATCGATGATGACCTTTAAGCAAAACGCATGCAGAAGCTCCAGTGGGCCTTCGTCAATTTGCTCCGGAAAGCGAATTCGGTGGGCCACCCCAAAGCCCAGTAACTCACAAACCGACAAAAAAATACTAGAACTCCTATGAGATTGAGATTGGAGAAGCCATGAGAAATTATTAGGTGGATAGATTTACCATGTCATTAATAAGAGTAACCAATATAATTTTATCATGTCAAATTATTTGTTTAAATTTAGGCATGGTTTTAATCTAAGGTTTAGTATCCTTTTAAAACAAACCCTATATAAAGGGTAAATTCCCAAATTTGAGATTTTATTGGGATAAAATCTTAGAAAAATGATAAATTATCTTTATATTATTGATTGATTTTAAAAAAAAATATTATTGACATGGTGGTCTGTCCCAACTAATAATTTCTCCAACCTTATCCTTGGTTTTTTCAACCAAATGAAAAAGAAAAGAAAAAAGCTCCACGTAAGAGGGCGTGAAATATGACGTGTGTTTTCACCAAAAAAAAAAAATGTCGTGTGTAAGGGCGCTTCGGCTCCTCTTCCCAATGCGACGAAAAGGACGAAGAGGACAAAAGAAAGAGCCTTTCTATTTAATTTTTATTTTTGTAGGGGACCAGTAACCATTTTTATTTTGCCGACGACTGTGACGTGGCGTATCAACTTTCGACTTCTCCCGGCGTCAACTTTTGCGGCTCACCGGCACTCCTTGCCATCGCTTTTTAAAATTTTCTACCATCAATAAACGAACAAAAAATAAAGAAAGTACAATCATGATCTATCTTGATTTTTTTTTCGCTCTTTTTGCTTGTTCAATTGGAATTGAACGTTTTAGAATCAGGCTCTGCCCGCATGCACATGAATGAAAGAAAGCTCTTGGCCTACGTTTTTTTTAATTTTCTATTTTTTGCCCAAATGATTTGATGGAAAGCGATTTTAGGTGGGGTTTCGGCTGAGTTCCTCTTTTATTCTCATTTGTTTTCTTCAATTTGGCTGCGAAAGTGGCGAACAAATACCATGATTTATTACTTTGTTCATCGTGCGGTTGAGAGAAAAAAAAAAACTAAAAAAGATATACTAATTGCGAAGGACATGCGTGAGAAAAGGAATGGAGAAAGTGAAACAATTTGAGAAGAAACAACAAATTAGCATTTATAGATATGAAATGATCGTGAAATGATGGACAGGGCATGGGGAGTGATTTTGGGTCAAGTCTCTTGCAGCATGCTTTCGGTGTAGACTCTGTTTTTCTTTTCTTTTTTTTTTTTTTTTTTTTCGGAACTAATAGTTTACTAAAGATATTTTAGCATCTTTATGTTATCATCACAACTTAAAAATCATAAAAGGGAATTAAATTAAGAGTGAATCTAATTTTAAAAAAAAGAAAGTTATAAGTGGTAATGACTTGCATTAAAGAATAATACTTACACTTTTTTATCTTAATTTTGCATGTTTTCAAAATCCAAATAACTTTAACCAAAAAAAAAATCCAAATAACTAAAAAATATATTTGTGTATCCAAACACCTAAATATCTCTTATATTTGTATCAAATGCTATTTTTAAGTACAAATCATAAGTATTTTTAGTCTCTCCCTTTTAAAAATATAAAACAATTTCTTTAACTTAGAATTTCCTCACCAATCACCATCCATCGTTGGTTCTTCTCTTCATTCACCATCATCCTGCGTAAGAAAAAGCTCCAAGTTTTCTCACTAATCTGTTCTATTTCATTCACCACTTCCAACATCAAAGAGAAATTGTCTCACCAACTAATGTGTTGCAACTACTAAATATTATGTCCAACACCATTAAAATTTAACCACAAATTTAGTTACAAGTTTTGAAATATATTAGGATTTGCAATGTAAATCCTAATGTGGTAGAAATTTTTAATCATTATTTTGAATGGACACAATGTTAATGGTTGAAATTATAGCTAATGTGGTAGAAATATAAATAATGTCTACAAGAGGGATAGTCTGCGCTTGCGCTACAAGCATATTTTTATGTGAGATATTTTTGTTTATTTGATGTATCTGTTTTATAAAAAATTACAGAAAGTAAGATATAAGACATTGTAAATCTATTCAGTCAATATTTTCTTGCTTTTTTAAAGTGAAATAAAATATGTTTAAAAGTGCTTGCATTTTTGTGCCAAAAGAAAAAGTGCTTGCCTTCATTCTAAATAGTTCAATACATGCTGATATTTTTCACATTATTAATGGAGTTAGATGATCGTATAGAATAAAAATGGATCTTTAGCAAAACAACTATAACTCTTCTAATTAAAAAAAACCCAAAAAAGATAGGCAAGTGTAGAAAGAATCATTTGTCTTGACACTGAATATGGTCCATTAAAACACAGTAATGTGTGTGAACATAGTTAATCGTCTAAAAAATAGTCAACACAACTGAAATTTACTTTCACAATCCAACACAAACCATATAGAACATAAGGATTATTAAGTAATTAGCAAATGGAGAAAAGACTAAACGGGACAAAAAAGGTTATCCCTGTTGAAAAGTTGAAAGGAGCTTTCAGCAAATACCGTCTTGAAAAAACAATTAACAAGATCTATAAAAAACGCACTTAGTATGTTAATAATTTCAGAAAATGAAATTTACTCTAATAACCCAACACACCCAATTATCAAAGAATACATCATAGGGGTCGTACTAAATGTAAACTGAATATTTGTGTGTGCAAACCGTAAACTGACCCAACAACAATGGACTGGAAAAATGGACTGAAGAAGGAAAAAGGCTTGAGCAACATATAAAATTACAGAATCCTCATAAAACTCAATAGTCAATAGATTAGCATATGTGGAATTTAAAAAGGTGGGAGCACCATTAATTATGCATTTAAAATGGTGGGAACACCATTAATTGAAGTTAGATTCTAAAATTATATAAAAAGATAATGTATTTTTAGAAGAAGGGTTAAGATTATAAGGATTTTAAAGTAATAAGTCATTTGAGAAAAGACCAAAATGAGACGATAAGGTTGTTCCAAGTTAAAAGTTGAAAGGGCTTTTGAGTAAATTCCATAGGGGACAAAAATAATATATAGTATATATCCTCCTACCCCAAACTTTCACAAGAAGAATATTTTTTGCACAAAAAAAAACGTTACTTCTAAAGTTTTAATTTGAAACTTTCACCTCCAAAAACGTTAAAATGGGACAATTTTCCCGTCATCAACGGTTCAAAAACGTTAAAATGAGACAATTTTCCCGTCTGATGTGCCCGAAACTTATCATGGAGGGAATGATGCGCCAAGGACTTATCATGGACTTGAAGACAAGCATGGAGAGCATGGAAAGAATGTGCATGGGCTACAAGGAAGCATGAAGATGCATGGAGACCATGGAGATATTGATAATCATGTTCCAAGCACAAAAAAGATGTCATTCGATTCATTGAAGATGCCTATTGGTCCGATGACTAGAGCAAGAGCTAAAAGATTCAAGGATGCAGTCATGGGCCTTGATCGAAGTCTTCTTGATGATATGAAGACCATTCAAATTCAATTGAAGAGCTTTGATGAGCATGAGCCCATTAGCTTTAGTTTGCTTTGTTTGGGCTTAATTCTATCTTAGATTAGCTTATTTTTAAGTTTGGATGTTATTTGGGTTGGCCATGTTTGACTAAGTCCAATCCTTAGCTATTTTTCTATTGGTTGTATTTTTGGATAGTTTCTAGAAGGATCTTTTGTGTAGCCTTTATATTTGGACGAAAATTAGGGTTTTAGAGTAGGTTATGTGTTATCTTTGTGCCTATATGAGGGCACCAATATCTCTTGAAAACGTAAGTTGAGTTAATTAATAAAATTGAGGTTTATACACCCAAATTGATTATCTTGACTTCATTGTTCTAGTTTGAGCATACTTTAGGGTTCTTCAATCTTGTAGAGTCCTAGCAAACAATTAGGTTGTGATTCCTTAATTGTTTGTGAATCTTGTGATCTTAGGTTGTTAATTGCAGGTCTAATTATTCATCTAAGGCCGACGATTCATCATCAAAGCTCTTCAATTGAACTTGAATCGTCTTCATATCATGCATCCTTGAATCTTTTAGCTCTTGCTCTAGTCATCGGACCAATAGGCATCTTCAATGGATCAAATGGCATCTTTTTAGTGCTTGGAACATGATTATCGATATCTCCATGGTCTCCATGCATCTTCATGTTTCCTTGCAACCCATGCACATCCTTTCCATGCTCTCCATGCTTGTCTTCAAGTCCATGATTCTTGACGCATCATTCCCTCCATGATAAGCTTTGGGCACATCACCGTCGCCCTCAACAAGAACCGTTAATGACGGGAAAATTGTCCCAATTCTGATACTTTTGGGATAAGTTCTAGATAGTCATCAAGCCGGTAAAAATAATTTATCGAATAATTCCTCTCCTCTCAAGGATAGTTTTGTGGTGGGATTGAGCATGGTAAAGTTGGAGATAATCCGAACAATTAATAATAATAATCAAAGGCAAAGCATTGCGGTGGGAAGAGGCATATGGCGGTTAAGTTAGTTTTGAATAAGGCTTACAATAGAGTCGAATGGACCTTTCTGTTGTAACCCGGATATCCCAAACTATAATCTATCAAATTAATCATGCAAGCGGAAGCAACTAACAATAATAAACATCTACACAAGACAGAAGAATTTACGTGGTTCGGCACTGAACTTGCCTACATCCACGGAAGAGAAGAGAAATCCACTCGTTATAGAAAATTACATCAACACATAATTATCATTAACTCTCACTTAATCTCTCAACCCAATCTAACAATCATTCTTAAACCAAACCCAACCAATCTTGAACACTCTTGCTCGGTCTCTATTTGAGCACTCTCACTCGGTCTCTACAAACTAACAATCACATCTACCAAACCAAACAATCACACACACACACACACACCCATAAGGACCATCCTTTTGTCCTATGGGGTGTCTCCACCCAAATCTAACCCTTAGACTACATCTTTTCTCCAAGCATACAAAACTCTATAGAGAAACTCTCTATTTATACTAGCATAAACTTAGCCTCCAAGAATCCCTTTTCTACTAGGATTCTTGTTTACCAAGTATTCTTGTCCACCAATCAATATCCCTAAAAAATCTCAATCCAAATCTATTTGGGATTTGAGTCAAAATCCTAACACCTTGAAGGAGTAATGAAGAGACTGGAATTTTTTCGATAGTTGGATTAAATTAACTATGACGTGTATACGTACAGTTACTTATTGGGTTCAAGTTAATGGGACTCATTCTCCTACAATAGACCCAAGCAGAGGAATTCGACAGGGAGATCCATTATCTCCATAATTATTTTTTTTTTGTATGGAGGACTTTTCGAGTTTACTGCAGCATGCTAAAAAGACTGGTGAAATACATGGAGTTTCGATTGCTAGACATGCCCCTATGGTTTCTCATTTATTATTTGCCGATGATAGTCTTTTATTTTTACGAGCCTCTATGGATGAATGTGAAGCTTTTTTGGAGTTGCTTAGGAAATTTGAATTGGCTTCAGAACAACAAATTAATATAGAAAAATCTACAGTGTTATTCAGTAATAATACACCAGACCGTCTACGGGATTTGATTATGCTGAATTTGGGGGTTCACAGGGTTTTAGCTAGGGATAAATATTTGGGTATGCCAATTATGATTGGGAGAAACAAGAGATTGAATTGTAAATGTGAAGGACAGGCTTTGGTAGCGAATTCAAGGGTGGAAAGGGAAGTTACTCTTCGTTGCAGTGTGATCGGACCAAAATTATGCATCTTTTTATGGTCATTCCTATGCTTTTAGGGTATTTTATGCTTGATTATGCCTTATATTTGGTATATTTGTATTTATAGGTGTTAAAGTGAAGAAAAGTGCAAAATCACCATTTTTGTATCTTTTTGGAGCCTTTTTGGATGATTATTTACACAAATATTTTCCAAGGACAATTTGGATGAAGAATGGAGCCAATATGATCGTGATTGAAGAGCTTGAAGAGTCAATTTTATCATCATAAGATTGATTTTCAAGAGTTTGAAGCAAAGGAGCAAAGTTGAATTTCAAGGCAAGAAGACATGTCAAGATGTGTCATAGCACTGGAGTACATCGGTTGCGAGGCAAACCACATGAAGCATAGCACATGGGCGCCCAACGCTAGTCGAGACATGCCACCAGCAAGCACATGGGCACTGGCGACATGGGGGCTGAGAGCAATGCCCTGGGCGCACAAGCCATCTACATGGGCGCCCAGGGGGAGTCGGGATGCAGCCATGCGCGCGCCAAGCATGCCATCATGCGTGTCTTCACCTTGAAGCCTCTTCACTTGTTTCCAGATTTGGCGACCTTTCTGTATTTTGGCCATAAACTTTGATCCAGAGCTCCGTTTGAGGCGTATGAGTAGCCGTTGGAAAGCTAACTCCAAGTTCTAAAACTTTCGTGTTTTGGTCGAAGCCCAGTTCGAACGATTTCGTGGACGAAAATGCCCCTGAAGTCAGCGGACAGAAACTGTCTTGGGCCTTTTATGCGGGATTGATCCAATTAAGCCCAAATTCTTATTTGGACTAGCTTGAAGACTTGGAGAGCAGCCCAGCACGTCCTTACGGTTTGTTTAGCTCTAAATTAACCCTAAGCCACCCTCTATAAATACCCTCTTAAGTCTAAAACCCTAGGAATATAACACCAACATATCATAACCCTAACTCTTGTTATTTGCGATTTAGAGAGGAGGCAACCGCCCACCTCTAGCTCTGTGCAATCCATGAGTAGCTAAATCTTTTATACTTCTTTTCCTTAGGTACTTTTGATCAATGAATCTATGGTGAGACTTTTGTTCTTAATAATTTGAGTTTTTTCCGTTTAAATACGTTTCTTATCTCTATGCTTCATCTTATGTGTTCATACTTTGATTGATTTGGTGCACAACATATCTTGAGATTTATGAATGCTATAGTTAGATTCAAGTAGCTTGAGTCAAGCTAAAGTTGGTCCAAGTAACAATTGCAATTCTAGGAGTCCTAGGTTCAATGGGATATCAAACCTTGTTGAAATCTTTAGGCCGAGATGGAAATTGACGTAGGCAAGTTTGGTATTGATTTATCATGCATGTGGATTAATAAAACTTAATGCTTGTTATATGAAGGGCTGAAACCATAGATTATAACATTTGAGGTTAATTGTCAGCAAGATGCGGGTTAATCTTATTAGCATGTTGGAATTAGCATTACGTCTGTTCCTATACCAATTATTCAAATGGAGTTGTTTAAGATGTTAAGAGGATTACTTTGTTTTAACGAAAGTTGATGTCTACGTCTTAGGCTATATACCGATTTGGAGTAATTTATGATTCTTAATTGATTGCAATATAAGCCAAATTTATGTTTAGTGTCTATGATCCATGATTCACTTGATCAAAGTAGTTACCTAAAGGAGAAGAAGTATGCTTTTATCATTTGATTTTCTCTTTAATTGTTTTCTAGTTAATTATTTATTTGTTTTCAATCTCAATTACAAAAACCCAAAAATATCTTTTCTAGGTTAGAATTTCTTTTGTAAGATTTAACTTTGATTCGTACCTTCCTTGTGGATTCGACCCCTACTTGCCCTAGCTAAGTAGTTATTCTATTTGTTATTGGTTTGTGGGGAATTTATCCTGTGATTTGATCAACGACCGATCACAGTGATGATCCAGGCAGTGGCTCAAACAATTCCTACCTATTTAATGAGTTGTTTTAAGTTTCCAAAGACTTTTGTTCAGGAGCTTAATCAAGTTATTGCAAAATTATGGTGGGATGCAGCGATAATAAAAGGAGGATTCATTGCAAGTCATTGGATGCCTTATGTGTTTCGAAGCTGGATAGGGGATTAGGCTTTCGTGATTTTGAAACTTTTAATCTTGCACTCTTGCCTAAGCAGTGTTGGTGTTTAATTCAGAATGAGGGTTCCCCTTGTTATAAAATTTTCAATGTTAAGTACTTTAGAAATGGCTTGTTTATGCAAAGCTAATTTGGGTTCGAATCCATCCTTTGTCTGGCGAAGTTTGTTGGCGGTAGAGAAGTTTGTTAGGGGCCAAAATTGGGAGGGCCCAAATCCACAAAGCCTCTTCAAACACACTCAAAGGTTGGGCCAATTCATGTCTCATCCACACATATATTTTCTTTGGCCCAACAAAATACACACACAAATATTGGGTAAATGGGCTTACAAACACCTCACACACACAAACGGCCCATTTCTCTTACCCAATATCCAAAGTCCCCAAACACAATCCTAACACAGGAGCAACTCTTTCAAAGTCCTCAAACACATTCATAACACAGAGGCATTAATATCAAAGTCCCCAAACACAATTATAACACAGGGGCAATCCTTTCTCAAAGTCCTCAAGCACATTCTTAACAGAGGAATCTATATCAAAGTCCCTAAGCACATAACACAAGGGCAATTTTCTCTACATGGCAAAGGTCCATAACACATATAACACATTGGGCCTTGCCATCTATCTCTTTACTTACAAATAGCAAAGGCCCATACTACATCTATGTTACCTTGGGCCAAGCTACCTCAAAAGCTCACTTTTTGGTCCAAAAGGCCCAATATGTTGAGGCCTTGCTACCTCATCATCCAACCAAAGGCATGAAGACAAAAAGCACAAAATTCAATCCCCTACTACAACATGTCAGACTTTCCTGCTGAGGAAAGCATCTAAGGGAAGGATTTTACTTAAATTCAAATTCCTTCATATTTAACTATTTATGGCAGGGATTAGTGCTAATTAAACTTCATTGCAGATCTAAGAGGTACTGTGGACCAAGCCCACAGTGGGAAACACATTGGGAGCTGCGGCTTGGAGGCAAAAAAGGAAGGAAACTCCCCTGATTATCCTCCTTGAAGGGAACAACTATGCTTGGAGGTTGTTCCTTAACACAAAAGGGTAATCAGCGGGTTGTAGAAGATGAAATAAAAAACAAAGCCAATTCTGACTTTGGGAGGAACCTCGACTACTCCAATGGAGGAGAAGCCATCGACGATGGCGACACATGATGGCTAAAACAGGGGACTGATTTCAAGACCGAAAGTGGCCATTGTTAGCTTGCTCAAATCGGAATATTCTTCATCTTGGACCTAAGGCCTAATCACTGTATCAATCAAAAAATAAGAGCTAAAGGGATTGCCGGATAAAGTCTCTGACCGGACAGGAGGAGGGCTATAAAAAGGGGTCACTAGCAGCAAAAAAGGCACAATAATAACAACAAGAACAATCACCAAAATTATCATCTTCATCTTCATCAAGCTCTCAAGAACCCTAGTCGTTCACAATACATTCAAGAACAACAACAAATCAGTCCCATTCTCCCCAAATCAGTGTTTTCCTCCACTGTCATAGCTTTGAGTTTTGATTCCATTGTTCTCACTGTTTTCCTTCTTCTTTCTCCCAAATCTCGCTTCCAATCTGTTTCTCACAAGTTCTGAAATCAATAAAGTAGTTTTTGTTTCATTTTATTTCAAGGAAATACATTTCTGGTATTCTGGTTCTTGTTCTTCATCTTACTCAGTTTCTCCTCTGTTATAAATTGCTTTCCTGCAGCATGGGGTGTTCTTTGGGCAGCAGCTTATATTTTCCTAAATCTCGGCCTCAATCTTGTAAAAAACTCGATTTCTCTTCTAGGAAATTTGGGCTGGGCTTGAATCCATTGTGAGACGCACCAGGCCTTCCCATCAAACAAAAAAGCTGCCACAATTTTCTAGCGACTCCACTGGGGAGCCTTCAGAAGGTCTTTACATAATCAAGATGGCGAGATCGAGAGCTGTCCGACAAAATAACCAGAATCCTCCTACCGATATTG
The DNA here is from genome assembly GCA_001974805.1 of Corchorus capsularis. Lineage (NCBI taxonomy): Eukaryota > Viridiplantae > Streptophyta > Magnoliopsida > Malvales > Malvaceae > Corchorus > Corchorus capsularis. The sequence goes on from AWWV01012776.1 coordinate 41,721, forward strand.
AAGATTTACATGAGGAGCAAGAAGAGTCCCCAAACCAGCAGCAAGACGACTCAGATCCACCAAATCCTACTGAAATCATGGTGGAGCTAGCTCGAGGCATTTACCAGAGTCAAATCGAGTTGCTCGAAGCCATCCGGGAGACTATGGTGCGCCCAAAGCTTATCATGGAGGGAATGATGCGCCAAGGACTTATCATGGACTTGAAGACAAGCATGGAGAGCATGGAAAGGATGTGCATGGGCTGCAAGGAAGCATGAAGATACATGGAGACCGTGGAGATATCGATAATCATTATCCAAGCACTAAAAAGATGCCATTCGATCCATTGAAGATGCCTATTGGTCCGATGACTAGAGCAAGAGCTAAAAGATTCAAGGATGCACTCATGGGCCTTGATCGAAGTCATCCTGATGATATGAAGACCATTCAAGTTCAATTGAAGAGCTTTGATGATGATTTGAGCATGAAAACACCAATCAATTACAAGTTCATCACTTTGCTTGCTATTGATTCTAGATGGCCGGATTGACATCATGGCATTATCCCATTAGCTTTAGTTTGCTTTGTTTGGGCTTACTTCTATTTTAGATTAGCTTATTTTTAAGTTTGGATGTTATTTGGATTGGGCCTTGTTTGACTAAGTCCAATCCTTAGCTATTTTTCTATTGGTTGTATTTTTGGATAGTTTCTAGAAGGATCTTTTGTGTAGCCTTTATATTTGGATGAAAATTAGGGTTTTAGAGTAGGTTATGCGTTATCTTTGTGCCTATATAAGGGAACCAATATCTCTTGTAAACATAAGTTGAGTTGATTGATAAAATTGAGGTTTATACACCCAAATTGAGTATCTTGACTTCATTGTTCTAGTTTGAGCATACTTTAGGGTTCTTCAATCTTGTAGAGTCCTAGCAAACAATTAGGTTGTGATTGCTTAATTGTTTGTGAATCCTGTGATCTTAGGTTGATAATTGCAGGTCTAATTATTCATCTAAGGCTGACGAACGAAGGAGGTTTACTTAGTGAAGATTGTCGACATACAAGTCTAGAAGTTTGGTGATTCAAGTTTATCTTTGGCGGGTCTCAAAGGTGGATTTAAACCGATTGCAACTAGATTTGTATCAATTGGTAATCAGAGCATAGGCTAATCATCTTCAATCGGTAAATTTATCCTTCTATTCATCATTCATCAAGTTGTTCATCCATCTTGATCCATCTTCTTGAAAATAAAAAAAATCAGAAACTTCGAAAAATCATAGTGGATTCATCTTAACTCCGTTTGCTTTGAAATTTCAGATTTGAAGTCCTTATAACTAGTAGTTATATCGAAAAAAATAAAAAAAAATAAAAAAGAAATAAAAAAATTTCGACCAGAAACTTGTGATTTTTGTTCTAGATTCGTTTGAACTCGGAAAACTTTGAAATTTAAGCTTTAGACTTCTTTTAGTGTGATATTTCTGGGAAAAATAATGAACAAACTCAAAAAAATCTGTGGTGTAATCGGAATTTTTCAGGTTCATAGTTCTTATCTAGGTTATTTGGGAATTAGGGTTTTGATTGTGCAATTGATTCAATTGATTGCAATTAACTCTAATTCATTGTTTATTTGAGATTCTTGGGTTGCTTTTTCTGTGAATTGAGATTTAATTTGAATAATTTTCATGTTGAAACCCTATTGGAGACAAGTGGTACAAAATTGGATCTAAGTGGTACTAGGGTTTCTAATTGATTGATTTGGTTGACTTGTGTTGTTTGATTGAGCTTTTGTGCAGCAAATTGGGAGAAGGAAATTGACATAAAGAGCCTGCATAAGTTGGTTTGGTTTGGTTTAGATCACTTTCCTTTGATTCACAAAAATTTTGCTACTAGTTGTTTGTTCCTCAAGTAGATCACGAGAAGAAAGAAGCACTCTATCAAGTTGCTCTTATTAGGGCTATTGAAGTTAGTAAAAGGCATAATCTTGTGAGATCATCAAGAGAGTAGTGGACCGCCAATCCATTGCAAGCACGAGAGCAGAAAGGTATACAAACACTCACTTGTGAGGAAATTAGCTACTAACTTTTCTTTTGTATAGGTACAATGGGAGATAAAGTTAATCAGGCCGACTTGGCCACTGCGTTACGAAGTATAATGCAACAGATGGACACCATGATTGATAAAATGGAACGAGTAAAAGAGAGTTGCACATCATCTAGTAGCTCATGGAAAACTCCTTACAAGCAAGATGAAATAATTCCATTCAAGGAAAAGGAGAGTGTGAAAAAGGAGTTTGTAAGTCCTAAAACCAAAAGTGAGGATTTAAGTTCATCATCTAAATCTCACATTGAGAGTCAAGGATTTGGTCATTATTGATCAGTCATCAACGAAACACAAAATAAATCCCCGCAAAATCTAACTAGGTAGCTAGGGTAAGCAGGGGTCGATCCCACAAAGAGAGAGTGAAACGGATAACTTTGAAACCAAAAAATACTTTAAAAACAACTAAGGAAAAATAGGGATTTAAAACTAAAGCAAATTTATAAAAGAGATTTAAAATAAAATACTAACTAGGAAAACTAAGGAAATAATTTAGAAAACAATCAATTAAAAAGCATACTACCATCCAATTGTTGGTAGAAATTAATCAATAGGAGATATGGATCATCGATATGAGAGATAAATTTAGTACAACAAAATTATTGAACTAGGCAAGAATCTATTTTACGCTACTCTATAAATAGAGGTAAAATATCAAGAAAGATTCATTCAATAACCTCAATTGAATAATTGATCTAGGTTTCCCTAACATGCTAATTAGTTAATCTCACTCCGTTAGGTCCAAAGAATAACCCTATTATTCATGCTTCCGTACTATTACGCCTCAGAAACAAGAATAAAGCATTAAGTTCAATTATAGATCTCACATGCTTAATAAATTAAAATCAAACTCATTTCAAACCAAACTATTACGCCTCGGTTTTCCATAAGACTTATTAATTGCATGATTCCTTGATGAGGGGTAATCAATTTGTATCAATTATTAGGCATACAAATTAAGTCTCAACCCAATAAAAACAATTGATTAATCCTCTTATTGACAATAGTGTACATCTAAAGCAATAAAATTCATAATCATAATCATTATAACAGGAATTAATATGCTATTCAAAAGAGAAAATCATACCAAATTATAAGTGCAGAATCTCCCCATATCAATTGATTAAAATCTCCAAACAAAGGATAGAAGTATTAAGAAAACTAGCCTTCCATGGATTGAGAACAACCCATGGAGGAAAATCTAACCTAGGGCTGCTGTGAAAATAAGAAGAAAGGAAAGAGAAAGTTGCGTTATGCGTAGGTATCTTGGCTAGTTTAGGTAGCTTAGGGTTTTGCAACTTAAAGTAGCTATTTATAGGAGACTCCTAGGGTTAGAATTAGAGTTATAACCGACCTAGAACTCTTAAAAACGTGCTGAGCTAATTACTTGGTCATCAAGTGTAATCCAATAGCTTAGATGGGCTGAAAATAGAAGAAACCCGAAATATGGCCCAAGACAGCAACAGTCCGATAACTTCAGGGGCAATTTTGACCATCCTAACGGCAAAACTGGACTTTGAAGTCTCCTGCAAAGTTGTAGGTGTTGGAGTTAACTTTCCAACGCATCTTAAATCATCCAATTTGGATCTCTGTAGAGAAAGTTATGATTTTTCTCCCAAAGTGCCGCTGAAATCGAAATCAATTGGAGTAGCTTCAAGAGGAAGACACCAACTTGTGCTAGATTTGGCAGGCCCGACTGTCCCTGGCCGCCCAGGTTAACAACCTAGCCGCCCAGGTAATCTGGAGAGCTCGTCAGCAAGTTGCATTTTTCTTCACTTGACTTATGTTCTTGATCTTCAATCATCTTTGAAACTTTGTAGCATTGATCTTCATGGCTTCTTCAAGCATAAAATGAGCTTCAAAGAGTCTTCAATCACGAACATAAAATCTCCAAAATCTTCATGAAAATTCCACTTGAATCATTATGTCAAAATTCCATCAAAATAGCTCCAAAAAGTAGGAAAAATAGTACTTTTCCACTTTTCTTGTCTTCAAGACCTAAAATCACAAATATTGAGAAATTGAGACATAATCAACCAAAATTAAGCACAAAATCCCCTAAAAACATAGGAAAATGATCATAAAAACATGTCACATTTTGGTCTGATCATATATCCCCCACACTTAAGCTTTGCTAGTCCCTAGCAAACTAGTGCAATAAACCTAAAAAAAATGTTAGTCCTAAACTAATGCAAATATTAATTCCACTTTCGTAGGTGTACGGCGGCACTTAGCATGTGACGCAAGCCTTTAAACCTTTATATGTCTACAAAGGAGGTGTTATAGTCACCTGAGGGTTTATTTAACTAGAATGCTACCCACAAACATTATGAAATTGACTAGAAATATCACTTTTAGAAAACAAAGTACTTCTAATAACAAGAGAATTTAATTCACAATTTCTAATCAAGTGCAATATAGGTTAGTAGAAATACAAAAGCCATATAGTTCAAATAGACTATGCACACAATCACCTCAATCAATAGTGCAATCTTTTAAGATCAACATACCTTAGATGATTGTAACAAGGAAAACTTACCATAGGCTTGTAAATACATCTCTTTCCAAAGGAAAAGTAATATCATGGATATTTATCAAAAATTAGAATGGGTTTAAAAAGGATGGCTTATTTTTAAGAAAACAAGGTTACTAACCTTAGAAGTGTTCATGATTTAGGGGTTACTACTCATTTTTTTTTGAAGAGGGACAATACTTCCGCAATTCCATGCCTCTTATCCTCTTTCCAAGGGTTACTAACTCCTTTTGTTTTAGAAAAGAGTGACAACAATGGAAAAGTTTCTATTTGTTTTTTCTTTTTTTTTGTCTTTTTTAACAAAAGTATCTCTTCTCCTCTTTCATGAAAACACTTCTTTTTAAAAGATTTTAGCTACCCTTCATACCCCCACACCTTGTCTTTGACATATCCATGATATACTTCTATAAATGTACACAAGATTCAACACAAGTTCTAGAAGTAATACACTTGTCAAAACATTTTGGGTATGAAAAACTTTATCAATTACATTTCTCAATCAAAGAATGAAATGTGCATAAGGAAATTTGAAAAATATTTCCAATGTACTTCAACCAATCAAATATAGCACAAAACTATACTTTTGCAAATTAAATCACAATTTATTATTGGTACTCAAAAGATTTAAAATTTTCTTGAAAAATTTTGAAAAATTTCATCTCTAGTCAATAATTTTTGAAAATTTGGATCTATGAAATAGACTATCCCCCCACACTTAAAAGACACATTGTCCTCAATGTGTGTGTGCTAGTGATTTTGAACAAAAATTATTCAAAACTTTTGAGTTTTTGAAAATTTTTGGAAAAATGAAGTGCATATAATCTAGCAATAATAAATGGGGTACTTAATATGAATGACTAAATGTAAGATTAATTCACCAAGAAAGTATGCATCCAATCTAGCAAAATAATCCAAACATACATCACACATAACATTCATAGCATCAAAGTCTTAAAAAGATCCATAAAAACAAACAATGCATGCAAATATCATGCAAAATTATTCAAAATACATATCCTCCAAATGACAAGAGCTAATGGCCTCTCCTAGGTCTTCCTTGTCCCATGCGTATGGTGTTCTCAAGTCTACCAAAATAAGCTCTCATTTCCCTCCTTTGTTGCCTAATTTCACTTGCCATATAGTGTTGAAAGTTCTCCATTGGCATCTCTTGAATTTCTTCCTCATTTACTTCATCAATTGGTGGTGGCACTTCAATTGGTGGTTGCTCAATACCTTGGGAATAAGTCCTACGATGCTTATTATACCAATACTCACCATTAGGATTTCTTCCTTTCTTAATACACATGCTTTTCAAGCAATCCCAATCAAGAGCATTATTCTCATTATCCAAGCTTGATTCCCCATTAACATCAACATCCTCTTGAATCAAGATTTTACTAATCAAAACAGGAAATACAAAAGCTTTCTCCATATAACCCGATTTAATTACTTCCCAAATTTGTTGAAGTAACAATTTAGCCATTGGAATTCCTTCGCATTCTCCTAACCCATGACAAATCTTGTCGGCAACATAGAGATCTTCAATTCTAAGCTTATGATGATTACTTACCCTAGGGATAACATTGCGATGAAGCATGTAACAAACAAGTCTATCTCTAGGTTCCATATACTTGGTCTTAACTTCTAAAACACCATGACTATCCGTACCAAGTGGAATATCAAACCTTCTAAGAGCATCATCTCGCCTCCATCTCACCTCGGTGGAAGTCATTTGCTCGCCATTGATGTTGGTGAAGTAGGACATTACTCCATTATTCCTAACCCCAAGCAATCTACACAAATAATCCTCATTAATTTCAATGAACTTACCCTTTACCATGGTGGTAATAGTGTAATCATTGCCTTCTTGGTCCTTGTTCATATTAGCATAAAATTGCTTAACCAATTCGGGGTAGTAATTCCCTTCCAATGCCAAAAGATTAGCCCATCCCGTATTAGCAAACAATTGGCGAATGCCAAAAATTTGATCAATGTGGGGCGGCAAAACCTTCTCCACTATGATAGCATTGTTGCACTTTGATTCATACCACTTTTGGCAATCCTCATCGACAAAACATAGGTGGCAGTCTAGGTTGAAATTGTTGTGGAATGGGTTCCTCCTCTTGTGGTTGAGCACGTGAAGATGAAGCCTTTGATTTTCTTCTTGTAAGCATTTTCTCGAACACTTGGCGGATACTAACTATTCTTGAAGATAGCTAGAAAAATTCAATTCCTCAAATCCAAATCAACTTCTTCCAAAGCTCAAATACTATCCAACTCACTCCAAAATATTTCCTTTTCCTCTTTCTATCAACTTCAAACACAAAACCAATAAGATCTTCAACTACCCACAACCTTGAAAATTTGAAATTTGATGAACTAAGGTGGGAAATGTGTTGGAAAATCTAATGGGTAAATGTTTTTAGGTGGTAAAAAGATAAAAGAAATAATATGGAAGTGATAAAAGTAATGAAATTGAAAGTTAAAAGTAAGTGAATTGTGAATTTGGTGGTATGGGTGTAGTTTTGATAGTGTTTGGGATGAAGATGGTTGAGAGAAAATTGAAGGTGGGTGGTAAAAAAAATGAGTGGTAGGGTGTATTTATATGGTGATGGGTGGTAAGTATACTGTTTTGGGTCGACTGGAATTGACATGGGCGGCTAGTCATAGAAACTGGGCAGCCATGTGCTGTCAAATTAGGATTCTGGAGCATCTGGGGCTCCAACCTGGGTGGCTTTGGATTGAAACTGGGTGGCTGGGCATTTCTGCTGGGCACCCAGAGGCAATCGGGGCTACCTCTCTTGGTTGTTTTCCCATTTTCTTGCTTCAAAAATTCTTCTCCAATTTAACTTGATTCAATCAATCCAAATACAATTTCTCTTCAATTCTTAATCAATCAAATATCCAAATTCATGAACACTTGTGTCTTCATATCCAAAATCATCTCTTGATAACCTTTTGCTCTTTATCACTTAAGATTCTATGTATATGAATATGCAAAATAGATGTGCAATAACATATGCATGACAAACAAATTCAATTCAAGGAATATGCAATCAATTTCATAGCAAAATTAATTCTCAATCAAAACATATGAAATTGAAATAAATAGAGATGAGTTTAGGAAAGCTTCTCTATTTCTCCAAACGTAAGCTCCATGCTGTTTTTAGTTGTTTCCTTTGCTCAATTCCATTTGCTTCATGTTCCTCAAAAATTGAACCTATAAAGAAAAAAAATTGAAGAACTGAAAAATAAAATATTCTAACTAAAAAAAGAAAATAAATGGTATAAATGTTAGTTTTTGGGTTGCCTCCCAAATAGCGCCTTTGTTTAATGTCTTTGGCTAGACTTTCTCAAGGGTCATTCATTGAATATGGAGGAAAATCCATTATTTTCCTTCAAGAGTTCAATAATGGTCTTGAGAGTCTTGTCTAAGATGTCAAGGGATTCTCATGTAGCTTTCTCATTCTTGATCATCCTTGATCGATCCTCTTTTGCTTCTTCATGTAACTTCTCAATATCTTGGAGTAAAAGAATGTGATCCATGGTGATTTGCTTCATGAGTTCACTTTGTAGAATTCTCTTCATCATGTGTCTAGCATAAGCTTCTTCTTTGGCAAACAAGGAAGTAGAGGGCATCGATTTTTCCATGGGGAAATTTCGATTTGTGCTTGCTCCAATTTCTTGTTTGTTCACTCCAATCTTGGTCTTGTCACGTTCCTTCCTTGAGCTTGGTGGTTCAATTGCTTGAGCCAAAGCTTCTAAGGCTAAATAAGCATCACCGGGGGTTCGATCACACAAGGGTGTATGATTAATACTATCAACAGGCAATTGGTCATCGACTCCTAATCCACAATAGAAATATTGGATCAAAAGTCCTTTCTCAAAGCCATGTTGAGGGTATTCTTCACACAACTTCTTAAATCTCTTCCAGTATTGGTGGAAACTCTCATCCTTGCGTTGACGAATGTCTTGAATCTTTTGTCTTCCCTTGGCAATTTTCTCATCTATCTTTGAAGATTCTTCTCTTACTCCTTTCTTAACCCACTATTTCCTTACTACACAAACAAAAGCATTAGTATTCAAAGGCAATTTAGATGGAGTTCTAGGGCGTGGATAATATCACCATCAAATTCCATGGTCAATGAACCATCGAACACATTAATCTTGGTGTGAGAAGTTCTTAAGAATGGTCTTCCTAACAATAGGGGGCATTGATTATTTGAAATTCCGTCTTCCATTTCCAAAACAAAAATGTCAATAGGAAAAACTAAATGTTGAACCTTAATTAAAACATTCTCTAGCACACCTTTGGGGTGAACCAAAGATCCATCCGCTAATTGAAGAACAACATCAGTATTTTTCAAAGAACCAATATTCAAGGTTTTGTAAAAAGAATAAGGCATGACACTTAAAGATGCGCCTAAGTCAATCATGGCATTTTCAATTATACTATCTCCTATAGAGCAAGTAATTGAAAACGTACCTGGATCCTTGCACTTAGGGGGTAAATTCTTTCGAAGTTTGTCAGAAACATAAGCTCCAACACTTACCTTACCTTGCAACCTCTTCTCATTTGTTAAGGAACCTTGCACAATTAGGCATTTGTTGAATTGCATCTAGAAGTGGAATGTTGATCTCAACCTTTCGAAAGATGTCCAAAATGTCTTGATCTTCATCTTCTTTCTTTGAATTCTTCAATCTTGTTGGAAAAGGTGCTTGTACTTGTGAATCCAATTTAGGCTTGACAATAGGATCTTGATCCTTGATATCTTCAACAATGATAGGCTCGTCCTTGTCAAGCTTGATCTCCTTCTCAAGTGCTTGCATATCCTCCTTGCATTGCTTGTTTCTCCTTCAAAGGTTCGTTGAGTTGAATAGGGCTCCTCCAATTCCTTTCCACTCCTCAAAGTGATTGCATTGACATTCTCCTTGGGAAGAGTCTTTGGTTGGGATGGAACCCTATTTTGACTTTGTGATTTGAGCTTACTTATATCACTTGCCAATTGACTCATTTGCTTCATCATCATCTCCATAGTCTCCTCCATGCTTTGCATCTCTAAAACTTGTGAAGATGGTTGATAAATAGGCCTTTGAAAATCATTTGGTCTACCTTGGAAATCACCTTGGTTACCATATCGCCAATTTGAATTGTAAGTGTTTGAAAATTGATCTTGCTTCCTTTGAAATCCTTGCATTCCCACGGCATTAACTTCTCTTAGATTGTCTTCACTCAAGCTAGGGCATTTATCAGTATAATGACCTTGTGAGCAAATTCCACAAACTCTAGGCACATTTGAAAAGTTGATGTAACTAATTCATTGAGCATAGAAATTTATTGAGTCATTCCCTTGAGTTGTTGGTTAAGCTCGCTCCAATCGGTGGAAACTGCATTAACTCTCCTCACATTGCTTTCCCTTGGTGCGCAATCCTCTCGAGTTCCAAACTATTGAGTGTTTGTAGCCAATTTCTCTACTAGTGTCCAAGCTTCTTAGGGAGTTTTGTCGATGAAAGCTCCTCCACTTGATGAATCTAAAGAAGATCTATCAAGAGGTAGTAATCCTTCAAAGAAATATTGAATTAGCAATTGCTCAGTAATTTGGTGATTGGGGCAACTCGCGCACAATGTCTTGAATCGTTCCCAATACTCGTGCATTGTCTCTCCATAGCGTTGCTTAATTCCACATATTTCCTTCCTTATACTAGATACCTTGTGAGCAGGAAAGTACCTTTCCAAAAACAACTTCTTAAGGGTCGCCCAAGAAGTGATTGATCCTTTAGGTAATAAGTACAACCAATTCTTTGCTTGATCCATAAGAGTGAAAGGAAAAGTCCTTAGCTTGAATTGCTCCTCAGAAATACCTTGTATATTTGTTGATGAACAATATATTTAAAAATCTATGAGATGTCTATGTGGATCCTCTCCAGACAAACCATGAAATTTTGGTAGTATCTGAATGAAACCAGATTTAATCTCAAAATTCTCAGTAGTAATTGGATACTGAATAGCTAGATTCTGAGTTGTAACATCTGGGGCGGCAAGCTCCCTTAAAGTTCTAGCAACTTCGTTGTTAGCCATGTCTTGTAGAGATTGTAGGTCCAAAGATGATGTAGAAGTGTTAGATTGTGGAGAACTCGATTGAGAACTAGGTGAAGATGTCTCCTCCCCTGGTTGTCTAGTCGAAAATTCCTTCCTCTTCGAAAAGATGAGGCGCTCAGGCTCAGAATTATACTCTAATTCCATTGTACCACTACTTCTCCTATTTGGCATACAATTCCTAAAGAAAAGCAAAACTAAAAACAAATTCAATATTCAAACAAAAATAAAAAGAAAGTAAATAAAAGAAAAATTAAGAAAAGAAATTCTTAGGTGTTTTTGGCGTGTCTTTGTCTTCTAAATCCTTGTTGTTTCTTCTTCTCTACCCGGTTATGGCGCCAAAATTGTGATCGGTCGTCAACGAAACACAAAATAAATCCCCACAAAAACTAACAAGGTAGCTAGGGTAAGCAGGGGTCGATACCACAAAGAGAGAGTGAAACAGATAACTTTGAAACCAAAAAATACTTTAAAAACAACTAAGGAGAAATAGGGATTTAAAACTAAAACAAATTTATAAAAGAGATTTAAAATAAAATACTAACTAGGAAAACTAAGGAAATAATTTAGAAAACAATCAATTAAAAAGCATACTTCCATCCAATTGTTGGTAGAAATTAATCAATAGGAGATATGGATCATCGATATGAGAGATAAATTTAGTACAACCAAATTATTGAACTAGGCAATAATCTATTTTACGCCACTCTATAAATAGAGGAAAATATCAAGCAAGATTCATTTAATAACCTCAATTGAATAATTGATATAGGTTTCCATAACATGCTAATTAGTTAATATCACTCTGTTAGGCCCAAAGAATAACCCTATTATTCATGCTTCCGTACTATTACGCCTCAGAAACAAGAATAAAGCATTAAGTTCAATTATAGATCTCACATGCTTACTAAATTAAATTCAAACTTATTTCAAACCAAAACTATTAATTCCATGATTAATAAAGCATTAAGTTCAATTATAGATCTCACATGCCTCGGTTTTCCTTAAGACTTATTAATTCCATGATTCCTTGATGAGGGGTAATCAATTTGTATCAATTATTAGGCATACCAATTAAGTCTCAACCCAATAAAAACAATAGATTAATCCTCATATTGACAATAGTATACATCTAAAGCAATAAAATTCATAATCATAATCATTATAACAGAAATTAATATGCTATTCAAAAGAGAAAATCATATCAAATTATAAGTGCAGAATCTCCCCATATCAATTGATTAAAATCTCCAAACAAAGGATAGAAGTATTAAGAAAACTAGCCTTCCATGGATTGAGAACAACCCATGGAGGAAAATCTAACCTAGGGCTGCTGCGAAAATAAGAACAAAAGAAAGAGAAAGTTGCGTTATGTGTAGGTATCTTGGCTAGCTTAGGTAGCTTAGGGTTTTGCAACTTAAAGTAGCTATTTATAGGAGACTCCTAGGGTTAGAATTAGAGTTATAACCGACCTAGGACTCTTAAAAACGTGCTGAGCTAATTACTTGGTCATCAAGTGTAATCCAATAGCTTAGATGGGCTGAAAATAGAAGAAACCCGAAATCTGGCCCAAGACAGCAACAGTGTGATAACTTTAGGGGCATTTTTGACCATCTTAACGGAAAAACTGGACTTTGAAGTCTTCTGCAAAGTTGTAGATCCTGGAGATAACTTTCCAACGCATCTTGAATCATCCAATTTGGATATCTGTAGAAAAAGTTATGATTTTTCTCCCAAAGTGTCGCTGAAATCGGAATCAATTGGAGTAGCTTCAAGAGGAAGACACCAACTTGTGCTTGGCAGGCCCGACTGTTTGGGCGCCCAGATGAAATTCCTAGCCGCCCAGGTTAACAACCTAGCCTCCCAGGTCATCTGGAGAGCTCGTCAGCAAGTTGCATTTTTCTTCACTTGACTTATGTTCTTGATCTTCCATCATCTTGGAATCTTGTAGCATTGATCTTCATGGCTTCTTCAAGCATAAAATGAGCTTCAAAGAGACTTCAATCACGAACATAAAATCTCCAAAATCTTCAAGAAAATTCCACTTGAATCATTATGTCAAAATTCCATCAAATAGCTCCAAAAAGTAGAAAAAATAGTACTTTTCCACTTTTCTTGTCTTCAAGACCTAAAATCACAAATATTAAGAAATTGAGACATGATCAACCAAAATTAAGCATAAAATCCCCTAAAAACATAGGAAAATGATCATAAAAACATGTCACATTTTGGTCTGATCAATTATGCTCAGGATTGTGTTAATAAGAAGGTGTTGAATTCTAATGAGCATGGTGAGCTTTTGAGTGAAAAAGAGGGTAATTTTAGCTTAGATTCTAGTGGGGATGGTGATGATGAAAGGGACGATAAAAGGGCTACAATTGATGATGGTGATGAGTTAGCTTCACTTCGTTTGGTTGCTAGGAGAACTTTGAGTGCCTATGTGAAAGGGGATGTTCAAAGGGAGAATTTGTTTCATACTAGGATGTATGCGAATGATAAACCAAGTACTGTGATTATAGATGGAGTGAGATGTAAAAACATAGTTAGTGATTATTTAGTGGAAGAGTTACAACTACCTACTTCTAAACATCCTAAACCCTATAGTTTAGGTTGGTTCAATGATAGAGAGGAGATTAGGGTTAACAAACAAGTTTAGGTTACTCTTTCTTTGGGCAGGTACAAAGATGATGTCTTGTGTGATGTGCTACCAATGCGAGCTTGTAATGTTTTTCTTGGGAAGCCTTGGCAATATAACAACAAGGTGAAACATGATAAGGAGACAAACAAGTACTCTTTTATGTGTGGTAAGATTCATATTACTTTAGTTCCTTTATCACTTCAAGAAGCTTTAAAAGATCAAATTAATTTGAGGAATGATTTTGCTAAATTGGATGCTGAATTTAGGGCTAAAGAAAAGAGTAAATCCGAACCTAAGATTGATGATTGTTTTGATAATAAAACAACCTTAGTTGCAAAGAGTGTTTTAGATGTTGTTTGCAATGACACTAAATCTAATTTGAGTGTTGTTTGCGACAACACTAAATCAGTTTTAGGTGTTGCTTGTGATGAAACAAAAT
>AWWV01012777.1:0-43805 GCA_001974805.1 Corchorus capsularis
GGCTGGAGATATTCCAAGCAAAATAGTGTTTCTTTTGAGTGATTTTGTAGGAATTGGAGTTCTTTTGATGCAAGGAGGGAAGTCTGCAGCTTACTTTTGTGAGAAAATTCCTAGTGGATTGCCATCCACTAGAGGGATTGAACTCCATCCCAAAGTTGTGCAAAACCAGTTCATTAAGAGCTTTCCATATGTGGTGCGCTATAAGCAAGATTTGAGGACAAATCTTCTTCAAGGGGGAGGGAATGATGCGCCCAAAGCTTATCATGGAGGGAATGATGCCCAAGGACTTATCATGGACTTGAAGACAAGCATGGAGAGCATGGAAAGGATGTGCATGGGCTGCAAGGAAGCATGAAGATGCATGGAGACCATGGAGATATCGATAATCATGTTCCAAGCACTAAAAAGATGCCTTTCGATCCATTGAAGATGCCTATTGGTCCGATGACTAGAGCAAGAGCTAAAAGATTCAATGATGCACTCATGGGCCTTGATCGAAGTCATCTTGATGATATGAAGACCATTCAAGTTCAATTGAAGAGCTTTGATGATGATTTGAGCAAGAAAACACCAATCAATTACAGGTTCATCATTTTGCTTGCTATTGATTCTAGATGGCCGGATTGACATCATGGCATGAGCCCATTAGCTTTACTTTGCTTTGTTTGGGCTTAATTCTATCTTAGAGTAGCTTATTTCTAAGTTTGGATGTTTTTTGGGTTGGGGCTTGTTTGACTAAGTCCAATCCTTAGCTATTTTTCTATTGGTTGTATTTTTGGATAGTTTCTAAAAGGATCTTTTGTGTAGCCTTTATATTTGGACAAAAATTAGGGTTTTAGAGTAGGTTATGCGTTATCTTTGTGCCTATATAAGGGCACCAATATCTCTTGTATACATAAGTTGAGTTGATTAATAAAATTGAGGTTTATACACCCAAATTGATTATCTTGACTTCATTGTTCTAGTTTGAGCATACTTTAGGGTTCTTCAATCTTGTAGAGTCCTAGCAAACAATTAAGTTGTGATTACTTAATTGTTTGTGAACCTTGTGATCTTAAGTTGATAATTGCAGGTCTAATTATTCATCTAAGGTCGACAAACGAATGAGGTTTACTTAGTGAAGATTGTCGACATACAAGTCTAGAAGTTTGGTGATTCAAGTTGATCTTTGGCGTGTCTCAAACGTGGATTTGAACCGATTGCAACTAGATTCGTATCAATTGGTAATCAGAGCATAGGTTAATCATCTTCAACCGGTAAATTTATCCTTATATTCATCATTCATCAAGTTGTTCATCCATCTTCATCCATCTTCTTGAAAATAAAAAAAATCAGAAACTTCGAAAACTCATAGTGGATTCATCTTAACTCTGTTTGCTTTGAAATTTCAGATTTGAAGTCCTTATAGCTAGTAGTTATATCCAAAAATATAAAAAAAAAAAAAAAAAATTCGACCAGAAACTTGTGATTTTTGTTTTGGATTCGTTTGACCTCGGAAAGCTTTGAAATTTGAGCTTTAGACTTCTTTTAGTGTGACATTTCTGGGAAAGATAATGAAAAAAATAAAAAAAATCTGTGGTGTAATCAGAATTTTCAGGTTCGTAGTTCTTATCTAGGTTATTTGGGAATTAGGGTTTTGATTGTGCAATTGATTCAATTGATTGCAATTAACTCTAATTCATTGTTTGTTTGAGATTCTTGGGTTGCTTTTGCTGTGAATTGAGATTTAATTTGAAGAATTTTCATGTTGAAACCCTATTGGAGACAAGTGGTACAAAATTGGATCTATGTGGTACTAGGATTTCTAATTGATTGATTTGGTTGATTTGTGTTGTTTGATTGAGTTTTTGTGCAGAAAATTGGGAGAAGGAAATCAACATAAAGAGCCTGCATAAGTTGGTTTGGTTTGGTTTAGATCACTTTCCTTTGATTCACAAAAATTTTGCTACTAATTGTTTGTTCCTCAAGTAGGTCACGAGAAGAAAGAAGCACTATATCAACTTGCTCTTATTAGGCCTATTAAAGCTAGGAAAAGGCATAATCTTGTGAGATCATCAAGAGAGTAGTGGACCGCCAATCCATAGGTTGAGTCCAAACACGATAGCACAAAGGTATACACACACTCACTTGTGAGGATTTTTGCTACTAACTTTTCTTTGTGTAGGTACAATGGGAGATAAAGTTAATCAGGCCGACTTGGCCACTGCGTTGCGAAGTATAACGCAACAAATGGACACCATGATTGATAAAATGCAACGAGTAAAAGAGAGTTACACATCATCTAGTAGCTCATGGAAAACTCCTTGCAAGCAAGATGAACGAATTCTATTCAAGGAAAAGTAGAGTGTGAAAAAGGAGTTTGTAAGTCCTAAAACCAAAAGTGAGGATTTAAGTTCATCATCTAAATCTCACATTGAGAGTCAAGGATTTGGTCATTATGCTCAGGATTGTGTTAATAAGGTGTTGAATTCTAATGAGCATGGTGAGCTTTTGAGTGAAAAAGAGGGTAATTTTTATTTAGATTCTAGTGGGGATGGTGATGATGAAAGGGACGATAGAAGGGTTGCAATTGATGATGGTGATGAGTTAGCTTCACTTAGTTTGGGAGCTAGGATAACTTTGAGTGCCTATGTGAAAGGGGATGTGATCGGTCGTTGATCAATCACAAGATAAATCCCCACAAACCTTTAACTAATAGCTAGGACAAGTAGGGGTCAAATCCCACAGAGAAGGTGGAAACAAATTAAAGCCAAATTACACTAAAGAAAATCTCACCAAGGGGGATTTTTATGGGTTTTCAAAATAACTAAATCAAACTTAGAAAACAATTAAGTAGAACCAAATTAATGACTAAGAAAACAATTTAAGAGAAATAATTAATTAAAAGTATACTTCATTTCCCATAGGTAATTATTTTGATCAAGTAAATCATGGATCACAGACACAAAACATGAATTTGACTTAAATTGCAATCAATTAAGAATCATAAATCATCCCAAATCGGTATATAGCCTAAGACATAGACATCAACTTTCATTGGAACAAAGTAATCCTCTTAATATCTTAAACAACTCCATTTGAATCATTGGTGTAGGAACATACGTCGGATGCAGCAGCACATTCCAACATGCTAAAAGAATCAATCCGCATCTCGCTAAAATCAATCTCTTTTGTTTCTACTCCAGGAACCACCCCATCATAGAACAAGCATTAAGATTATATTTTCCACATGCATGATAAATCATAACCAATCTCATCTACATCAATTTCCATTTCGGCCTAAAGATTTTGACAAGGTTTGATAATCCCATTGAACCTAGGACTCCTAGAATTAACAATTGTCACTTGGACCAACAACAGCTGGACTCAAGCCAACTTGAATCTAACAATAGCATTCATAATTCTCAAGACTAGTGGTACCTTCTAATCTATCAAACATGAACACATAAGATGAAGTACAGGGATAAGAAACATATTTAAACAGAAAAATCAAATTATTAAGAACAAAAGTCTCACCATAAATTTATTGATCAAAAATACCTTAGGAAAAGAAGTATAAAGATTTAACCTCTCATGAATTGGAGTATCGAATCCATGAGAGATTGAAAACTTACAAACCAAAGAAGAAAAGAGGAGGAGGCGGCTGCCTCCTCTCCAAACCGCAAAACGTAGAAAATAAGAAGAGAAAAGTTGTAGAAAGAGATGTTAGGGGTGTAGCTAGGGTTCTAGGATAAGAGGGTATATATAGGACGCTGCCTAGGGTTTAATTTAGAGTTCTAGATGGCTTAAACAATCCCTAGGGACGTTCTGAGCTCTTCTCCATGTCTCTAAGTTGACCCAAATAAGATTTATGGGCTCAAATTGGTCAATCCCGCAATCTGGCCCAAGACAAATTCTGTTCACTAACTACAAGGGCATTTTCGTCCTTGAAAACGTCAAAACTGGGCTTCGACCAAAACACGAAAGTTGTAGCTCTCGGAGTTAGCTTTCCAACGCCTACTCATACGCCTCAAATGCAGCTCTGGATCAAACGTTATGGCTGTTTTACAGAACTGTCGCCAAATCTGGAAAGTATTGAAGAAACTTCAAGAGGAAGTGACAAGAGTTGCTGATCTTGAGCACGCGGACAAAGGCCTCGACTCCTCCTGGGCGCCCACATGGTTGCCTTGAGCACCCATGTGGTTTGCCTGAAGAACCAGCTGGGTAGTGTCCCGACTCTACCTGGGTGCCCACATGGTTTGTCTGAGGACCCATGTAGCTTGTCTGATCACCCAGGTGAGCTGTGTCATGGCACGGCACTTGAACATGTCTTCTTGCTTTGAACTCGTCTTTGCTCCTTTGCCTTGAAAACTCTTAGCAATCAACTTTATGACTTTGATAAGCATAAAATTGACTCTTCAAGCTCTTCAATCACGAACATGATAGCTCCATTCTTCATCCAAAACATCCTTGGAAAATATTTGTGTCATAAATCATCCAAAAAGGTACAAAATTAATGATTTTGCACTTTTCTTCTCTTCAACACCTATGAACACAAATATAACAAATATAAGGCATAATCAAGCATAAAATACTCAAAAAGCATAGGAAAAATACCATAAAAGGATGCATAATTTTGGTCTGATCATATTTCCCCCACACTTAAGCTTTGCTAGTCCCTAGCAAACTAGTGTTCATCCTAAGAAAACAAAAAGGTTAGTCCTAAACTAAACAACTTATTGATTCCACTTTCGTAGGTGTATGGCAGCACTTAGCTTGTGACGCAAGCCATTTCAACCAAAGACTGATAGAGGTACTTAGGAGTTGTGATGTCACCTGAAGGTTTTCTTAACTAGAACGATACCCACAAACATTATATAGACATTGACTAGAGATATCAAATTTTAGAAAACAGAGTACATCCAACAAATTAAGAATTTAATCTACATTTTCCAATCAAATGCAATATAAGTTAGTAAAAATACAAAGACCATAAGATTCAAATCAACTATGCACAAAACCACTCCAATCAATAATGAAGTTTCTGAGATCAACATACCTTGGATGAATTTGACAAGGAAAATTTACCATAAACTTGTATATACATCTATTTCCAAGAGAAAACAATATCATGGATATTCATCAAAGATTAGAATGGGTTAAAAGGATGGCTTATTTTTAAGAAAGCAAGGTTACTAACCTTAGAAGTGTTCATGATTTAGGGGTTACTAACGCCCTTTTTCTTTTGAGGTTACTAACACTCATTTTTTCAGAGGGACAATACTTCCGCATTCCATGCCTCTTATGCTCTTTCCAAGGGTTACTAACTCCTTTTGTTAAAGAAAAGAGTGACAACAATGGAAAAGTTTTTTTTTTTAAAGCAGAAATACCTCTTCTCCTCTTTTCATGAAAACACTTCTTTTTAAAAGATTTTAGCTACCCTTCATACCCCCACACTTTGCATTTGACATATCCATGACATACTTCTATAAATGTACACAAGATTCAACATAAGTTCTAGAAGTAATACACTTGTCAAAACATTTTTGGGTATGAAAAACCTTATCAATTACACTTCTCAATCAAAGAATGAAATTATACATAAGAAAATTTGAAAAATATTTTCAATGTATTTAAACCAAATTAGTATTACACAAGACTATACTCATGGAAATTAAATCAAAACTTATTAGAAATACAAAAACAATTCCAATTTTCTTCAAAAATTTTGAAAAATTTATCTCTAGTCAATAAGATAGAAAAATAGGATCTTTCAAATAGACTAATTCCTCCCCCACACTTAAAAGACACATTGTCCTCAATGTGTGTCGTGCTAGTAATTTGACAAAAATTCCAATGATCTTTTTTGAAAGTTTTAGAAGAGTAAGTGCAAAATGACAATTTGACTTGTAAAGAAGACCCAAAATTCTAGACAAATCAAATAATCATTCACTAGCAATCAGAACACAATAAGTGGGGCAATTAATTGAGCCCATGCAAGATTAAATTCACCTAGAAAGTATGCATCCAATCTTAGCAAATTAATCTAAATATATCATCAATCATAGCATTCAAACACATAAGTCTCACATAAGATCCAAAGAAACATGTTAAAATACAAATAAAACATAAAGGAAAATGCATGCAATACATATGAAATCTAATTGATAAAATGCAAAACACATAGCATCTTAAGGATAAGAGTCATCGGCCTCTCCTAGGCCTCCTTTGGCCCATGTAGACTTGCATGATCTCCTCCATTCGATCCATATAAGCTCTCATCTCACTCCTATGTTGTCTTATCTCTCGAACCATAAGTTGTTGGAACTCTCTCACTTCCACATGTGGTTGTTCGTGTTCTTGCTCCTAAGTCTTACGTTGTACATTGTACCAATGTGGATAATTGGCAATGACTCGTCTCTTGATACCCAAATGACTCAGACAATCCATATCCTAAAGAGTAACAATCTAGCCATTGGTATTCCATTGCAACGGCCTAATCCATGATAAATCCTATCAACAACATAGAAATCATCAATGTGAAGCTTATACTTAGGTTCCATGTACTTGACTATTACTTCCTTATTACCTTAGTGTCTTGAAAAATTCACTTGTTGATCCAATGTAGCACTTCCCAATGCTCACAAGCTTCCTAAATCAAATCCAAAATGATCTCTTATCACCTTCCTAACCACTTGAAACAAAAATCCAAAGAAATCTACAACTTTTCCAAAGCTTGAAAATTTGAGAACTTGAGGAATTTTGATGAAAAAGGTGTTGGATGATCTAATGGGTAAGTGTTTTGGGTGATAAAAAAGATGAAAGAAATAATTTATAAGTGATGGAGTAGTGAAATTGAGAATTAAAGTGAGTGAATTTTGAAATGGAGGTAATAGAAGAAAAATGAAAAGGGCTTGGGATAGAAATGGGTGTTGGAGAATTGAAGGTGGGTGATGGAGATGGTGATAGCTGTTGGGATTTGGAATGTTAGGACATGTGCACTTGGGTGCTTGACACTGTCGCGGTTCAGTGCTTGGTACCTGGGTGCTCAGGCCTATGGGTTGGGTGTTCAGGTTTTTTTGGCCTGGGTGCCCAGCTGAAGTCGGGCCTCAGTGCTTGTGCTGGCGTGATGTAGGACAGCTGGGAGCTGTGGGTTTCGGCCTAGGTGTTCAGGCAATCTGCTTGGGGCCCCAGATCGAGTCGTGTTTTGCGTCCCATATGCTCTCCCTTGCATTTTTCCTACCAACTTGCTGCAAACTCAACTCTTAGTGTCCCAAAGCTAAATATCATCCAAACTCATGCAAATTTTCCAAAATTCTTCAATCCAAAAGCACTTGTCTCTTACAAAAAATCCTTAAAAATAAATGAGGGCTATCAAAGGATTTCTTGAGCTCTTATCACTTAAGATTCTATATGTATGAGATGCATGAAATAGTTTAATACAAAATCTATAAAAGACTACAAATGATATGTGAATATGCATGAATGCAAAGATACAAATGATGCATGAAATACCATTCAAAACAAAGAATCAACAAGTTCAATTCATCAAGCAAAGATATCATCAATTGAAGAACAAACTAAGAAGGAAAAAGGTTAAGAAAAGCTTATTCGAGGTGTTGGCATTCGTGTGCATGCTTCCTCCATCCAAGTTGTTGACTTTTCTTTGATCCTTCTTTGAAATTGAACTATGTAATCCTTAGCTTTCCATGTACCTAATAAGTAACAAAATTGAAGTTCATAGAGTTCAAGAAAAATATGAAAACTAAGCTTGCAAGTTTACCATATCATCATGTTTGTTCTCTAAAGATTAATCATAAAGCACAAAAGAGGAAAAAGGTAAAGAAAATTCTTATTGATTGATTGGAGTGCGCAAGTCTTCTCAATCACTAAGCTTCTCCATGTAGTTTTCCTTCCACGTAAACATGATCAATTGGTAAAATGAGTTTCTGATTCGGCCTCTTTGAAGGTTGAAACAGAATCGATGCAAACTTATTCCTTGGGCCATTCGGCTTTTGCACTCATCCTTTATCAAACTCCAATTAAGTTAGACTCTATTACTATGACACAGAAGAAAAATTAGTCACTTTAAAAAACAAAAGCAATCAAAAGGGTTAGAAAATTGGGTTGCCTCCCAATAAGTGCCTTTCTTTATTGTCTTTGACTAGACTTTCCTTCATCTCCCTTTGTTAAGGTGGATCATACCACGTCAAAGCAAAAAGTAGATATGACGAGATAAGAAAAATATGAGCACAAAAATAGGAGGAACAAAATAGGAGATAAGAAAAGAATTCACCAATTTGTTGAGAGCGATCCCATGAATGGCTATGAATGACAATGCCATCTTTGTTGCCGTTAGAGGTTGATGCAATGAGAGCTTTCGGCATCCTTGATTGGCATTGCTTCTTTCTTGCCTTTGTGGAGTGTCCTCAACTTGGTTAATCTCCTCATCCTTCAAAAGGAATTGATCCATGGATATCCATTCCTCTTCTCCATAGCTTTCATGTTCAAGAAATTTGTTGACCTCCAATAAATTTGGATCTACATGTTCCAAAAGTTAGTCATCAACAAGATCCTTCAACTCTTTAGAATGCCCTAAGTTCTCATTGTTTGGTGCTCTTCGTGCTTGGCAATCTTTGGTGGAGAAAGTGGAGGAATATCCATCTCGATGTCTTCTTTTGGTGCTTCTTTTTCTTCTTGCACAATCTTGGGAGTCTCCTTTGGTGTTGTAGGGATGCAGACCATGCATGAGGTATCATCTTCATCATTGGAGAAAAATTGAATGGGGTCTTGTGCATTAAGCTCTTGTGATTTCAAATCATCCATTGTTTTGCTTAACACCTCTTCAATTTCATTCATGATTGGGACAACAATTTCATGAAATTCACCTTCCATCGTGCTTGGTTCAAAATAGGTTGGTTCCTCCCATGAAAAGGTAGCTTCAATTTCTTCCTCATGATCCCTTTGTGTAGTCAATCCATCTACCATCTTCCATTGTTCCATTGGAGCTTGTTCGATTGCAGCAATTAAAGGGATGTTTACCTTCCACTTATGAAGTGAATCAACTTGGCTCTCTTCACAACATGTCTTTTTTGGCTCAAGTAATTGAGGAAACGGTGCTGGACAATCATTGGGCAGCATAATTTGCTTCTTTGGTTCCCTCTTCTTCCTTGGTGGATTTTGAGAAATTGTTGGAGATGAAACTGAGTTCGTCCCAAAACTTGGCTTCATTTTTTCCTCGCTCCTCATAGAACTGTTCTCATCACTTAGCATTTGCACATGGGGTATGACAGTTGGTGATGGTTTCTTTTTAGGGATAGGAAGAACTGGCTTAACTTATGGTGTAGAGAAAGGAAATGGGGTCTCTTGTGACTCCATCTCTTTTGTAATCCTTGGTTGATTGTCTTCCATTCCCATCGAATTGATCCCATATCTTTGCGCATTGTTCAACCCATTGTCAAATTCCATGTTGTTCTCTTGTCCTTGAGTCACGTTCAAAGGTGTTTGCAAGAATGGTTGTTGGTGATGATTCACTACTTGATTCACAATCATATAGCGCAACAAATTGGCAATGGTGTCCTGTTGATCAGCAACTTGCTTGCTAAGCAACTGGTTATTTGTTGCGAGGGAGTGCACCAACTCTTTCATTTCTTTCATCTTTTTGCGTATTGATGATTCGAACTCTGACTCATTAGACTTGAGAATCTCTTCTGATGTGCTAAATTGATGAATATTCTCTACCATGATGTTGAGTAGCTTCCTTGCTTCTTTAGGTGTTTTAAATGTGAGGCTACCTCCATTGGTTGCATCAATGTAGACTCGATCGTCGTAAAGCAATCCATCATAGAACTGTCGTATCAAAAGTTCCTCGCCTATGTTGTGGTAGGGACAGCTTTCACAAATCTTGTTGTACCTTTTCCAATATTGGAACCACTTCTCATTAGGTAATTGTCGACAAGAGTTGATTCTTCTTCTGACATCGGCGCGTTTTGCTTCTAGAAAGTATTGGTTCAAGAATGCTCTCTCCATTTCCTTCCAAGAAGCAATTGACTTTGATGGCAGACTCCAAAACCATTCTTTTGCTTTACCTTCCAAGGTAATTAGAAAAGTTCGAAGCTTTGCTTGCTCTTGAGGCATCCCAGTAATCATAGCACATTTGATGATAAAATCTTGCAAATGCTCATGAGGATTCTCATGAGGTTCTCCATGAAAAATTGGTAGCAAACAGATCACTCCTGGCTTTAAGTCGTAGGAGAAATCTTCTAGATAATAAATGCATGGGGTCTTCATCTCACAATTGAAATTCAACTCCCTTAAAGTAAGTGATTGCTCCATTGTCTCAAAATATTCCTAGAAAACAAAGACTAGAAAGAAAATTATAACACTAAAACGAAAAATAAAAATAAAAATAAAAATAAAAATAAAATAACGAAAAAGAAAAAGATAAGGGTAAGAAATTCTTAGGTAATAATTCGTCTTCAATCTTCTTGTTGCTTCCTTCCTTCCCCGACAATGGCGCCAAAATTGTGATCGGTCGTTGATCAATCACAAGATAAATCCCCACAAACCTTTAACTAATAGGTAGGGCAAGTAGGAGTCGAATCCCACAGAGAAGGTGGAAACAAATTAAAGCCAAATTACACAAAAGAAAATATCACCAAGGGGGATTTTTATGGGTTTTCAAAATAACTAAATCAAAATTAGAAAACAATTAAGTAGAACTAAATTAATGACTAAGAAAACAATTTAAGAGAAACGATTAATTAAAAGTATACTTCTTCTCCCATAGGTAATTATTTTGATCAAGTAAATCATGGATCACAGACACAAAGCATGAATTTGACTTAAATTGCAATCAATTAAGAATCATAAATCATCCCAAATCGGTATATAGCCTAAGACGTAGACATCAACTTTCATTGGAACAAAGTAATCCTCTTAAGATCGTAAACAACTCCATTTGAATCATTGGTCTAGGAGCATACGTCTGATGCAGCAGCACATTCCAACATGCTAAAAGAATCAATCTGCATCTCGCTAAAATCAATCCCTATTCTTTCTACTCCAGGAACCACCCCATCATAGAACAAGCATTAAGATTATATTTTCCACATGCATGATAAATCATAAACAATCTCATCTACATCAATTTCCATCTTGGCATAAAGATTTCTACATGGTTTGATAATCCCATTGAACCTAGGACTCCTAGAATTAATATGCTATTCAAAAGAGAAAATCATACCGAATTATAAGTGCAGAATCTCCACATATCAATTGATTAAAGTCTCCAAACAAAGGATAGAAGTATTAAGAAAACTAGCCTTCCATGGATTGAGAACAACCCATGGAGGAAAATCTAACCTTGGGCTGCTGTGAAAATAAGAACAAAAGAAAGAGAAAGTTGCGTTATGCGTAGGTATCTTGGCTAGCTTAGGTAGCTTAGGGTTTTGCAACTTAAAGTAGCTATTTATAGGAGACTCCTAAGGTTAGAATTAGAGTTATAACTGACCTAGGACTCTTAAAAACGTGTTGAGCTAATTACTTGGTCATCAAGTGTAACCCAATAGCTTAGATGGGCTGAAAATAGAAGAAACCCGAAATCTGGCCCAAGACAGCAACAGTCTGATAAATTTAGGGGCATTTTTGACCAGCTTAACGGCAAAACTAGACTTCGAAATCTTCTGCAAAGTTGTATATCTTGGAGTTAAATTTCCAACGCATCTTGAATCATCCAATTTGGATCTCTGTAGAGAAAGTTATGATTTTTCTCCCAAAGTATCGCTGAAATCGGAATCAATTGGAGTAGCTTCAAGAGGAAGACACCAACTTGTGCTTGGCAGGCCCGACTGTCCCTGGGCGCCCAGATGAAATGCCTAGCCGCGCAGGTTAATAACCTAGCCTCCCAGGTCATCTGGAGAGCTCGTCAGCAAGTTGCATCTTTCTTCACTTGACTTATGTTCTTGATCTTCAATCATCTTGGAGACTTGTAGCATTGATATTCATGGCTTTTCAAACTTAAAATGAGCTTCAAAGATCATGAACATAAAATCTCCAAAATCTTCAAGAAAATTCCACTTGAATCATTATGTCAAAATTCCATCAAAATATCTCCAAAAAGTAGAAAAAAATGTACTTTTCCACTTTTCTTGTCTTCAAGACCTAAAATCACAAATATTAAGAAATTAAGACATAATCAACCAAAATTAAGCATAAAATCCCCTAAAAACATAGGAAAATGATCATAAAAACATGTCACATTTTGGTCTGATCAATTATGCTCAGGATTGTGTTAATAAAAAGGTGTTGAATTCTGATGAGCATGGTGAGCTTTTGAGTGAAAAAGAGGGTAATTTTAACTTAGATTCTAGTGGGGATGGTGATGATGAAAGGGACGATAAAAGGGCTGCAATTGATGATGGTGATGAGTTAGCTTCACTTAGTTTGGTTGCTAGGAGAACTTTGAGTGCCTATGTGAAAGGGGATGTTCAAAGGGAGAATTTGTTTCATACTAGGATGTATGCGAATGGTAAACCAAGTAGTGTGATTATAGATGGAGAGAGTTGTAAAAACATAGTTAGTGATTATTTAGTGGAAGAGTTAAAACTACCTACTTCTAAACATCCTAAACCCTATAGTTTAGGTTGGTTCAATGATAGAGAGGAGATTAGGGTTAACAAACAAGTTTTGGTTACTCTTTCTTTGGGCAGGTACAAAGAGGATGTCTTGTGTGATGTGCTACCAATGCGAGCTTGTCATGTTTTGCTTGGGAAGCCTTGGCAATATGACAACAAGGTGAAACATGATAAGGAGACAAACAAGTACTCTTTTAAGTGTGGTAAGATTCCTATTACTTTAGTGCCTTTATCACTTCAAGAAGCTTTAAAAGATCAAATTAAATTGAGGAATGATTTTGCTAAATTGGATGCTAAATTTAGGGCTAAAGAAAAGAGTAAATCCGAACCTAAGATTGATGATTGTTTTGATAATAAAACAACCTTAGTTGCAAAGAGTGTTTTAGATGTTGTTTGCAATGATACTAAATCTAATTTGAGTGTTGTTTGCGACGACACTAAATCAGTTTTAGGTGTTGCTTGTGATGAAACAAAATCTGTTTTGGATGCTAATTGTGATGAAAACAAATCTGTTTTGGTTGATCATAGCATCGAAAATAGGACTGTTTTGGGTGAAAAGAAAGAGACTTCTAGGGAAGTTGTTAAAGAGTGTATGTTAGCTACTAAGAGTGAGATCAAGAATGCTTTGCATGATGTCTGTTTTGATGTTACTTTTGTTTCGAAATACACTAATGGGTACTAACAACTTGGCTGGAGATATTCCAAGCAAAATAGTGTTTCTTTTGAGTGATTTTGTAGGAATTGGAGTTCTTTTGATGCAAGGAGGGAAGTCTGCAGCTTACTTTTGTGAGAAAATTCCTAGTGGATTGCCATCCACTAGAGGGATTGAACTCCATCCCAAAGTTGTGCAAAACCAGTTCATTAAGAGCTTTCCATATGTGGTGCGCTATAAGCAAGATTTGAGGACAAATCTTCTTCAAGGGGGAGGGAATGATGCGCCCAAAGCTTATCATGGAGGGATTGATGCCCCAAGGACTTATCATGGACTTGAAGACAAGCATGGAGAGCATGGAAAGGATGTGCATGGGCTGCAGGGAAGCATGAAGATGCATGGAGACGATGGAGATACCGATAATCATGTTCCAAGCACTAAAAAGATGCCTTTCGATCCATTGAAGATGCCTATTGGTCCGATGACTAGATCAAGAGCTAAAAGATTCAAGGATGCCCTCATGGGCCTTGATCGAAGTCATCTTGATGATATGAAGACCATTCAAGTTCAATTGAAGAGCTTTGATGATGATTTAAGCAAGAAAACACCAAACAATTACAAGTTCATCACTTTGCTTGCTATTGATTCTAGATGGCCGGATTAACATCATGGCATGAGCTCATTAGCTTTAGTTTGCTTTGTTTGGGCTTAAATATATCTTAGATTAGCTTATTTTTAAGTTTGGATGTTACTTGGGTTGGGCCTTGTTTGACTAAGTCCAATTCTTAGCTATTTTTCTATTGGTTCTATTTTTGGATAGTTTCTAGAAGGATCTTTTGTGTAGCCTTTATATTTGGACGAAAATTAGTGTTTTAGAGTAGGTTATGTGTTATCTTTGTGCCTATATAAGGGCACCAATATCTCTTGTAAACATAGGTTGAGTTGATTAATAAAATTGAGGTTTATACACCCAAATTGATTATCTTGACTTCATTGTTCTAGTTTGAGCAAACTTTAGGGTTCTTCTATCTTGTAGAGTCCTAGCAAACAATTAGGTTGTGATTGCTTAATTGTTTGTGAATCTTGTGATCTTAGGTTGATAATTGCAGGTCTAATTATTCATCTAAGGCTGACGAACGAAGGAGGTTTACTTAGTGAAGATTGTCAACATACCAGTCTAGAAGTTTGGTGATTCAAGTTGATCTTTGGCGAGTCTCAAAGGTGGATTTCAACTGATTGCAACTAGATTCGTATCAGACTTGGCCCCGCGCTGCTAATGGAGGCCAGTCTCATGATGGGAGCAAACGCCCTACCTCGCCTGGTGGTGACGATATGCCTGCTAGAAACACCACTGAGACTCAACAGCAGAATGAGCCTTCCCAAGGCTATTCTACTTTTTCTGATCTCACCACCCTACTGGAGAGAGAAAAGGCGAAACTCTCTCGTCCCTCCTTTATCTTCATGAAGGATCCCCCTTACCCGAAGTACCTGGTGGACAAGCCTTACCTGCCGAAATATGAAGCTCCTACCTTTCCACAATATGACAGCAGGAAAGGCAATGCTGTTGAGCACGTTGGCAAATTCCTTGATGTTATGGGTCCTCACTCCATGAGTTAGAGAGTTCTCGAAATCTCTCACTGGAGGTGCTTACACTTGGTACACCACCTTAGGGTCCGGATCTATCAAGTCATGGGAAGAAATGGCAGAGAAGTTCTGCAGGAAATACTTTCAAAGTGAAGAGAGAATTACTCTCCTGCAGCTCCAAAATACCAATCAAAGGCCATCCGAGGGCCTTGTCGACTTTGTAAAGAGGTTCCGAGACCTCTCTCTTGACTGTTATGAAGAAAATCTCGAATCTATGTTAGTGGAAATTTGCATCCAAAATATGCTGCCAGATTTTCGTGTCGTGCTAGAGAATTTCGGCATTGGTCAGTTTGCAAAGCTCCTTAACGCAGCAAGAAAGACAGCCCAATCAGTTAAGGTGCCTGTTCCCCGTTCCGCTAGAAGTGAGAAGCCGCAGGGAAATTAGACCCTTTTCACAGCAGGAAACAACAAGAATAGGCCTAGCCAAAAGAGGCCGAGAGAAGAGGCACTGCTAGTCCCATTTACTACAGCGGAAGTTAACGTACTTGTGGATCAGTGGTTGGCAGATGGTGTCCTGTGGCAAAATCATGTGAACAAAGAACCAATTGAGCAAGATAAGCAGAATCCTCAATACTGCCGTCTCCATCGATATGTCCACCACTCCACTCTGTCCTGCCAGTCCTTGAGAGGAATCATCCACAAGAGAATCGTAGATGGAACTCTAGAAGTGCCGGAAAAAAGCCCAAAGGATTAACGATGACCCTTTGCCCCGCCACCAAAAACAGGGTCTGTGGTAGTCGTTATCCACAGTGGCTTAGAAGTTCCATATAAGACGCCAGAATCGTCTACCACCAAGGAGATTACCACCCGAACTCTCTAGAGAAGCCACCGCTTCAACAACTTATTCAACCATCTTGGGTTGAGTCCTGAGGCAAGAAGTACAGCTACCGAAGCTCTGATTACAATTGCTGCACAATCCGAAAGCAAGGCGTGCTTCACTGCCGCAACTCAGACCAGCAAGATCGTGCTGGAAGCTACCAATGGCATTACGTTCACTTATGAGGATATAGAGGTGCATCAGCTCGATCATCGGCACCCTCTATATGTTACTATCGTGATCAACAACATAGAGGTCAGAAGGGCCTTGGTAGACACAAGTTCTTCATTGAATCTTATATCTATCCACACCCTAATAGCAGCAGGAATACCCAAGCAAAGAATCACTAGAGCTACGATGACTATCTCTGGCTTTGGTAATTCTACTGAAAAGACCTTGGGTCATGTCCTGCTGGACCTGCAAGTTGGTCCCGTGAAATCTCTCACATGCTTTCATGTTATCAATGCCGTGACTTCCTATCACATTCTACTTGGGAGGCCTTGGCTGCACAGGCATCAGATTATCCCTTCCACTTACTACCAATGTGTGAAGGGCAGATTAAACGAGAACGTCTTCAAGAACTCGACCAACGCCACTCCATTCGACGAGACAGAGGCCCACTATGCCGAAGCATCCTCCTTTGATGAGCTTGCACCTGCCCCAAGGTGCCCGAGTGGCTAAGCCGACTGGTACTCCCTTGGC
The DNA here is from genome assembly GCA_001974805.1 of Corchorus capsularis. NCBI lineage: Eukaryota > Viridiplantae > Streptophyta > Magnoliopsida > Malvales > Malvaceae > Corchorus > Corchorus capsularis. The sequence goes on from AWWV01012777.1 coordinate 16,430, forward strand.
CAGATGGGAAGATATTCGAGATGATCCAGATTGGGATCTCAGAGCTATGCTTGATCGCAAGAAGCAAAAGAGAATGCAATCTTCACCACAGTGCCGCAAGACTGTCTATCCCGATGAGAAGGTAGTCTATCGCTTATGAAGGTGCGCAGAGTCTCCTAAAGATCCTCAAGGAGATCCCAACACCAGTAGCTATAATGATTGCAATCTTGTGAGTCCCGAGCATCCGGCATGAAATGTTCCAGAAGAGCCATCTATTGTAGTTGACGAACCTTTGGAGATTGTAGATATCAGTGGCAATCCTGCCGTACAGCACTGTGTGTCTATCAGTTCTTCTCTAAGCCCTGCTGAGAAGGACCAACTAGTCAAACTATTGAAGGAATATGAAGATGTCTTTGCATGGAGCTACAAAGACATGACGGGCCTGGATCCTGCTATGATGGCCCACTCATTGAATGTTCGGCCTGATGCTAAGCCAGTCAAATAGCATGCTAGAGTTTTCGACCCCATAGTAGAAGATCAAATCAAAGAAGAAGTGGAAAAGCTCTTAGCCGCAGGATTTATAAGGCCTATCCAGCACCCAACATGGCTATCTAACATAGTTTCCTTGAAGAAACTTGAACAAGTCGTGCCCCAAAGATGATTTTTCACTACCAAACATGGATGTCCTCATTGATTCCACAGCAGGACATGCCATGTTCTCCTTTATGGATGGCTTTAGCGGCTACAATGAAATCAAAATGACTTAGAAAGATGCCGAAAAGACAGCATTCAGAACACCCATTGGCAATTTCTGTTACACGGTGATGCCCTTTGGCCTAAAGAATGCCGGAGCCACTTACTAGCGGCCATGACCGCTATCTTCCATGATTTGATGCATCAAGACTTGGAAGATTATGTCGATGACGTTGTGGTCAAATCAAAGACAAGGGAAGGGCATTTCGATGCTCTAAGGAAGGTATTCAATTGCTGTCGTGCTTACCAACTCAAAATGAATCCTGCCAAATGCGCCTTTGGGGTCCCTGCAGGAAAGTTTCTTGGTTTCCTTGTTCATAAACGAGGAATAAATGTTGATTAAAGCCGCATAGACGCAATAACAGAGATGAAGAGGCCTACCAATGTGAAGGAGCTGAAAAGCTTTCTTGGAAGGCTATTTTACATACGGCAATTCATTCCTGGACTTGTGGCTAATACTACCATTTTCACCCCTTTTTTGAAAAAAGGGAAGCCCTACGAATGGGAATGCAATCATGAAGAAGCTTTTGAGCATTTGAAGAAGCAATTGCAGAACCTCCCGACAGTGCAGTCTCCTACAGCTATAGGCGGATTACTGGCTCAAGTCGATGAACAAGGAATAGAGTGCCAAATCTATTATATCAGCCGAGCACCGCTGGAACCTGAAAAGAAATATCCAGGATCGAAAGGATGTGCTTGGCGCTGATTTATGCTTCTCAGAAGTTAAGGCACTATTTCCTAGCTCATGAGATCCATTTGATGACCAAGTCCAATCCAATCCACTATCTGTTTGTAAAGCCATCTTTGTAAGGAAGATTGGCCATGTGGCTGCTGCAATTGTCGTAGTACTCCATTTCCTGCCACAATCCTTCTGCCATCAAATGACAAGCCGTAGCAGATCTCATTACTCAATTCCAGGCGATGATGATGCGCCAAGGGCTTATCATGGCTTAGAAGAACACATTGGAGCCAATGAAGATCATGTAGATGTCATCGATGCTAGCTTGGAGGAGCATGGAGATGGAGGAACAAGTGACCGGCCATTGCTTGGAGAAGCCGCGCAACACCGGCCACAAGACCGGCCACGCAACATGGACATGTCTGGCTACACCGGCCAAAGGACTCGGCCATGCCCGGCCACAACCGGCCACGCGACCCTTTGTCTATGCCGTTGGGTCCAATCACAAGGGCTCGGGCTAAAAGGTTTAAGGAAGCTTTGGTGGGCTTTATAAGATCTCATCTTGAAGAATTGAAGACCATTGAAGACTCATTGAGCCGATTTGAAGATCACACAACAAGGAATATTCCAAACGATTCCATGTTGTGCACCATGTTATCCATCGATGAGCATTAGGCTTAATATTGTGTAATTCAGTCATTGGGCCTTTTATTCTATCTTAGATTAGTTATTTATTTAGTTTAGAAGACATTGGGTTGGGCCTTGTTTGACTAAGTCCAATCCTTGCTTAATTAAGTTATGTAGTTACTTTTCCTAGTAGGACAAGGAGTAGGCTATTTCCTTGTTCCTTCCTTTATGTAATGTTTTCCTTTTAGTTTTAGGAGAAGGGTTATGCGTCCCCTACTACTATATAAAGGGACCATCCCCTTCTTGTAAACATAAGTCAAGTTAATCAATAAAGTTGAGAGGTTTATACCCATATCGATTTCTTTGGCTTCATTGTTCTAGTTTGAGCAAACCTAGGGTTCTTCATCTTGTAGAGTCCTAGCAAGCAATTAGTTTGAGATAACTTAGTTGTTTGTGAATCTTGTGATCTTGAGAATTCAATTGCAGGTCTAATTGAGTGCTTAAGGCCGACGAAAGAGGAGGGATAGCTTTGTGAAGGTCATCGACATACAATTCTAGAAGTTGAAGAAGTTCAAGTCGACTTTGGTGGATATTCAAAGGTTGGATTTGAATCTAATACAACTAGATTCGTATCAGATGATAGTGCCACTCTATCAGAAGAAATCCCAGGGATGGAAGAGCAAGTTGCAACTGCAGAATCGGTGCAATTCCACACTTTATATTTTGATGGGTCCTCTACAGCAGAGGGAGGAGGCGCTGGCATTGTAATATTAGATGAAAAAGATCAAGCTTTCACCTCGTCCTACAAGCTCAACTTTCCATGCTCAAACAACGTTGCTGAATATGAGGTGATCGGTCGTCAACAATCATAAAAATAGTCCCCACAAAAACTAACTAAACTAGCTAGGGCAAGTAGGGGTCGAATCCCACAGAGAAGGGTTATAATTGTTCGGAAGAAAGATCTTTTCAAAAAATCAATTAGAAAATAGGGGATGAATTATATCAATTATAAAGAAAACAATTAAACAAAAACAAACAAAGTAAATTAAATCTAGATCTAAAGCAGATTATAAAGCAAACAATAATTATAAAGCATACTTCTTCTCCGATGGTATGTGGTCGTGTCGTCAGCAATCATAAGATAATCCCCACAAAACCTAACTAAAGTAGATAGAGCAAGCAGGGGTCGATCCCACAGAGAAGGGTGAAGAACTTTTATTCCCAAGAACAAATCTTTTCCAAAAAATTAGTTCTAAAACAGAAAACAGAGGATTTAAAATTATCAATTAAAAAGAAAGCAATTAAACTAAAAACTAAGCAAAGTAAATTAAATCTAAATCTAAATCTATGGCAATTATAAAGCAAACAATAATTAAAAAAACATACTTCTTCTCCGATGGTATGAATCAATCAGATTAACTATGGATCATTGATTTAAAAGGTGAATTTAGCATCTTATCCTTGACTGAAAACTGGTATAGGTTTCCCAACATGTATATTAGATAAGAGGCCGATTAAAGCTGCTGTTATCCCTTTTATTCCTTCAACAATCGATTACTTTCTTAGGGCTTAAAGATCACTTGAGAACAAAGCATTAAGAACAGTTAATTTTACACACATGCCTACAAGTAGAACCATACGAAGAGAAATTTCTCGCCCTCCGATAGACAAACGCCCATCAGGCTGCGATTAAACAAACCCGATTTGCTACAAACAATCAAACTTGAGTGATGAATTCTAAGCTTGATCTAGCCATAGATCAGTCCAATTACTTCATCGGTAGCCATCCAAATCAATAACTATCAAGATCATAAAATAAAACAGAGTTTTGCCTACTATCATCAAGAACTTAACACAAAATTATAAGTATAGAAATGTCACCATAATCAATTAATCGAATTCACCACAGGATTAGAAGTATTAAGGGTTTAGCTAACTCATGGATAAATCCATGAGAGGCTTTAGAAAACTTACAAAACTTGAAGGCAAAATCCTCTTCTTGAAATCTCCTAGGGTTGCCGCCCCTCTCTATGCAAAGAGAGGGGTGCGGCACCCTTGACCTAAAACTAAAGAAAAACTAAACTAAAGAAAGGTAGAAAAAGAGAATAAACTATATGAGAGATTAATTGTGTGATTTGTGATACAAGAGGTGGCTATTTATAGTGGAGGAATAACCTAAAGACTCCTATTAGACTTAGGAAAAGAGGCTAGGACGTTCTAGGCTTAGAGTAATCTTCAAATTTGGTCTAGAGCCTTCCTAGAGTAGAATCCAAGTCAAACTAGGATTCTGAAATTTTCTGGATTTCTGCAGAAACTTCGACTTGATATTTGGGCTTGAGGATGACTGATCTGGGCTTTGCACTTCAAAAGAAAGTTGTAGAGCTAAGAATTAGCTTTCCAACGGCTACTCATGGGCTTAAAACGGACATCTGAGCAGAAAGTTATGGCCTTTCTACGAAGACTGCGCCAAAACCGGGATTAAATCGCAAATCTGCGGGAAATTACGGGATTTGGATATTTTTTGGATATTAAGCCTACAAATTGGGATTTTAACTCAAATTATAGGTTTATATGGGCTGAGTATATTCCCATATAAAATATCCAAAAATCCTTAACTTCCGGGCTTCTTCTGGGCTTGGCTTCAATCCTTTGCAAATAAGCTCCAAATCTTCAATTCTTGCTTCTTGAAATAATTCTTCAATTGTGTTCAATTCTTCAAATTATCTTCAAATAATCTTCAAACACGAACTTCGCATCTTCAAATCTTCATTCCAAATGGCTAAATCCATAGTTGAGTAAAAAGTCACCAAAATAGCTCCAAAAAGAGTGAAAAACAATAAATTTTCAATTTTCTTGTCTTTAAGACCTAAAAACACAAATACTAACAAAATAGGGTAAAAATGCACATAAAAGAGGCTAAAAGTATAGAAAAATAGTCATAAAAATATGCATAATTTTGGCTCGATCTTATTTCCCCCACACTAAACCTTTGCTAGTCCCTAGCAAACTAGTGCAGATAAACTATGAAAAACAAGAATTAAGGCTAACTAATCTTAAGCTAAATGCACTTATGTTCAAATCTTTTGAAAAACTTTGACTTCATACATATATCAAGGATCAATTCAATTATGAAATCAGAATAACAAAGAATATTAAGAGCATCCAATTCACAAGATCAAGATATAGCAAGCATCCTTATTCTTAAGTAACCATAATTAAAGTAGCTTTAATCACTTATCACAACTATAACTACTTCTTTCTATAAGCTTATATCTTCATCTTTATCTCCACTACTCAAACAATTGCACATCATGAATACGAATCAAGAGTTTCGCATGGGTTATAATGATTTTCAAAGGGTAATTGATTTTTAGAAAAGTGAGGTTACTAACCTCAAAGTGTTCCATGATTAGGGGTTACTAACGCCCTTTATTTTATTTTGAGGCTACTAGCACTCTAGAGGGACAATACTTCTACCGATCCATGCCTCTTATCCTCTTCCCAAGGGTTACTAACTGCTTTTGTTTAAAGAGAAGAGTGACAACAATGGATTTTTTTCTTAAGGCAGAAGATATCTCTTCTCCTCTTGCATGAAAAAAACTTCTTTTTATGAAAAAGATTTTTTTTTAACTACCCTTTTATATAGATAGTCCCCCACACTTGTTCTTGACATATCCATAACATACTTTCATAATCGTAATTTCCATAGAAATTAAACACAAGTTCCAGAAATAGGTAATCATAGAAGTAATAAATAAGAAGCTTTTATCACAAACTTCAATTATACCTAATCTAAGAAATAAGATATCATGCTCTAAATCAATTAATGAATCAAACATTCTTAAGAATTCTAAGCATTCATCAATCAAAAATCAAATCAATCAATTAATATATGCATGAAAAATTCAAAATTCTTTCAAAAGTTTCGAAAAATTTTCATGGATTTCTATGCATGTAGACTCTCTATTAGACTCTCTCCCCCACACTTAAAAGACACATTGTCCTCAATGTATCAATTTAAGCACATGTGTGTGTTGTGTGGTAACTAAATAGATGTGCTAATGAAATACTTAACTCACAAAGAAAGTGTCGACCCAATCAAGCAAATCAAGCAATTCAAGGCATTAATCATAGCATTCATAGCATATGAGTCATAATTAAGATCTAAATCAAAGCATAGAAAACATAGAAAATAAATTCAAACAACTAATTCAAATGAAGGAATAGGTAATCAATCAAAGCAATAATCAAAGCAATGCAAGGAAAAGAAAAAAGATAGAGTTAAAGAAAGCTTCTCTATTTATGTGGCACGGGCTAATGCATGCATGACCGGTGGCGGCTCGGATGTGACTGGTGATGGCACGGTGATAGCCTGAGATAGCTCGGCATTGGGCATCCTTGGCTGGATATTGGTCGGTTCTGACTTGGCTTGGCGCGGTGGTGCAGCGGATATAGCTAAGCAAGGCACAGGCATGACCGGACTTGGTGCGGTGATGACTTGGCAGGAAGTAGCTATGGCCGGCACTGACCGGGCATGGTGTGCGGTTGGAGCTGATAAAGTCGGGCATGGCGCGGGCGGCGGCAACATTAACGGGGCATGGCCGGGCTTTTGGAATGGGTGGCTCGGTAGCAACCTTGCAGGGCCGGGTAGGTGGTACGGCAGAGCCTTGGCTCGGTGCACGGGTTGGTGCTACATTGACTGGTGTCATCCGGCCATGGGATGTGGATGGCTGGCTGTAGCCGGGCATGATGGCTTGTGCGGCACGGGCTTGGCCGAACTGTGTACAAGTATGGCCGGTGGTGGCGCGGTTGTGCCCGGGTGTGGCCTGGTAGTTGGCACGGAGCTGGCCGGGTCTTGTGCGTAGATGGCCAGGTGTGGCCGGTCTTGGCCACGAAGATGCATGGCTTTGGCGCAGACATGTCCTGTATTGGCCAGTTGTCACGCACGGATTGTCAGGCTACAACCGACCTAGCATGCTTGTGTGGCTCGGGCATAGCCAGTCATGGCCAGTCAAGTTAGCTAGGTGGGCTCGATCATGGCCTTGGGCTTACTTTGGTGCGTTAGCTTTCATCTTTCGCTCCTCTCCTTGGGTTTTCATCCGTTTTCCTTGACAATTGTTTAGCAATCTGAGCTCCAATTGCTTGACTTGTTTCCTTAATTTGAAATCCTAATAAGAAAAGAAAAATAAAAACTAAAAAGAATTACAATGTTAGTAAATTCTTGGGTTGCCTCCCAAGCAGCACATTTCTTTAATGTCTTTGGCTAGACCATCTCCCTTTGTTATGGTGGATCATACCACTTCAAAGTATAAAGCAAGTATGATGATATAGGAAGAATTTGAGCACAAAAGCATGAAGGATAAAAGAAGAGATAAGGAAAGAAATCACCAATTTTGCTGAGGGCGACTCCATGAATGGCTAGGAATGACAATTCTATCTTTGTTGCCATGAGTGGTTGCAATGGATGCTTTCGGCATTCTTAATTAGCATTGTTCTCATCTCGCCTTTGGAAAGTGTCCTCGTGTTGGCAAATATTCTTGTCCTCTAGAAAGAATTGATCCATGTTGATCTCCTCGATGTAGTAAGATTTAAGAAGCTTGTTGATTCCCAAAAAATTTCGATCTTCGTGCTTCAAGGGTTGGTTATCAACAAAATTCAGCACACTTAATTCTTTCAGCTTCGGATATCCAAGTTGCTCATCTTCTTGTGGCTCATCTTCTGGTGGCTCATCTTCAGGCTTAGCAAGGCTTGCAAGAGAAGGTGACGGGATGTCCATCTTGATATCTTCTTTTGGTGCTTCTGGTTCTTCTTGCACAACCTTGGAGACTTCCTTTGGTAGGGGAGGGACGCAGACTTCATATGGTTCATCATCGCCTTCCTTGGGGAGAAATTGAAAGGAGTCTTGTAGATCAAGTTTATGTGGGTCATTAATCGTTTCGCTTGATTCTCCTTTAACTTCTTTCACAGTTGGAACTTCTCCAACTTCATGAAATCCATCGATCTCACTTGTCTCAGAATGGACAGGTTTCTCCTTTGACAGTGTTGCTTCAATTTCTGGCGCTTGATGCCATTGTGTATCTTTGGTGGAAAACTTCTTGCTTTTGATCAAAATCTGCTTAACCAGCTTCCTCTTTTTCACACAACCTCTAGAAAAGAAACCTCCTTTCATCCAAGGGGGAATATCACCACAAGCATCGTCTATTTGCCTTTGTCCGTTGTTTTGCATACCAGAATAGAATCTATTCAGCAGTTCTTCTTCATGGAGACCATGGGGTGGAGATTGACACCATATTTGGTTGAGTCTATCCCAAAAGTGATGTGCTTCTTCATCTGGCAACTGTTTGCAAAGCTCAAGTTGTTTTCGAACATAGCGTTGGCGTATGCGTTGGAATTCACCTTCTGCTAGAGTACTCAGCAATCTCCTTGCGTCTTCAGGACTCTCGAGTTCCAAGCTTCTCTTATTAATGGCATCAATAAGAGTTCGGTCGGATTGAGACAATCCAGCAATAAAACTCTTGATCAATTGCCCTTCAGGTAGACCGTGGTCGACAAAGAACTTACACGCCCAATTAAGTCTATCCCAATAATCGAACCACTCTTCATGATACCGTTGTCGAATAGAAAGAATCTCCTTTTGAACAGCACGTATCCTTCGCTCCCTTGCTTCTATCGTATCTTTTTCTGACATAACAAAAACTCAAAAGAAAAATTAGTAGTAAAAGTTCTTAAACAAAATTAAAAATTAAACACAGAAAATAAGGGAAATATTTTTTTTTTAGAAAACGATTTTTTTTCAATTAATGCAAACCCTAAATTTATTTTCGACACATTTTTTTTTCGACGCAAATTTTTTTTTTTTTTAGAAAAAACGGAAAACAAAAATTTCTAGAGCCAATTTATTCTGGGATTTATTCTTAATTCCCTTCCCCGGCAACAGTGCCAAAATTATGATCATGTTGTCAGCAATCATAAGATAATCCCCACAAAACCTAACTAAAGTAGATAGAGCAAGTAGGGGTCGATCCCACAGAGAAGGGTGAAGAACTTTTATTCCCAAGAACAAATCTTTTCCAAAAATTAGTTCTAAAACAGAAAACAGGGTAAAGATGTGGGTAAAGTAAACAGTGATAATTCTAAGCTAAAGCAATTAAAATAAAGACTAAGCAAAGTAAATTAAATCTGAATCTAAATATAAATCTAAATCTATGGCAATTATAAAGCAAACAATAATTAAAAAGCATACTTCTTCTCCGATGGTATGAATCAATCAGATTAACTATGGATCATTGATTTAAAAGGTGAATTTAGCATCTTATCCTTGACTGACAACTGATATAGGTTTCCCAACATGTATATTAGATAAGAGGCCGATTAAAGCTGCAGTTATCCCTTTTATTCCTTCAGCAATCGATTACTTTCTTAGGGCTTAAAGATCACTTGAGAACAAAGCATTAAGAACAGTTAATTTTACACACATGCCTACAAGTAGAACCATACGAAGAGAAATTTCTTGCCCTCTGATAGACAAACGCCCATCAGGCTGCGATTAAACAAACCCGATTTGCTACAAACAATCAAACTTGAGTGATTAATTCTAAGCTTGATCTAGCCATAGATCCGTCCAATTACTTCATCGGTGGCCATCCAAATCAATAACTATCAAGATCATAAAATAAAACAGAGTTTTGCCTACTTTCATCAAGAACTTAACATAAAATTATAAGTATAGAAATGTTACCATAATCAATTGATCGAATTCACCACAGGATTAGAAGTATTAAGGGTTTAGCTACTCATGGATAAATCCATGAGAGGCTTAAGAAAACTTGCAAAACTTGAAGGCAAAATCCTCTTCTTGAAATCTCCTAGGGTTGCCGCCCCTCTCTATGCAAAGAGAGGGGTGTGGCACCCTTGACCTAAAACTAGAGAAAAACTAAACTAAAGAAAGGTAGAAAAAGAGAATAAACTATATGAGAGATTAATTGTGTGATTTGTGTTACAGGAGGTGGCTATTTATAGTGGAGAAATAACCTAAAGACTCCTATTGGACTTAGGAAAAGAGGGTAGGACGTTCTAGGCTTAGAGTAATCTTCAAATTTGGTCTAGAGCCTTCCTAGAGTAGAATCCAAGTCAAACTAGGATTCTGAAATTTTCTGGATTTCTGCAGAAACTTCGACTTGATATTCGAGCTTGAAGATGACTGATCTGGGCTTTGCACTTCAAAAGAAAGTTGTAGAGCTAGGAGTTAGCTTTCCAACGGCTACTCATGGGCTTAAAACGGACATCTGAGCAGAAAGTTATGGCCTTTCTACGAAGACTGCGCCAAAACCGGGATTAAATCGCAAATCTGCGGGAAATTACGGGATTTGGATATTAAGCCTACAAATTGGGATTTTAACTCCAATTATAGGTTTATATGGGCTGAGTATATTCCCATATGAAATATCCAAAAATCCTTAACTTCCGGGTTTCTTCTGGGCTTGGCTTCAATCCTTTGCAAATAAGCTCCAAATCTTCAATTCTTGCTTCTTGAAATAATTCTTCAAATTATCTTCAAATAATCGTCAAACACGAACTTCGCATCTTTAAATCTTCATTCCAAATGGCTAAATCCATAGTTGAGTAAAAAGTCACCAAAATAGCTCCAAAAAGAGTGAAAAACAATAAGTTTTCAGTTTTCTTGTCTTCAAGACCTAAAAACACAAATACTAACAAAATAGGGTAAAAATGCACATAAAAGAGGCTAAAAGTATAGAAAAATAGCCATAAAAATATGCATAATTTTGGCTCGATCAGTATGATTCAATCAGATTAACTATGGATCATTGATTTAAAAGGTGAATTAAGCATCTTATTCTTGACTGACAACTGGTATAGGTTTCCCAACATGTATATTAGATAAGAGGCGGGTTAAAGCTGCAGTTATCCCTTTTATTCCTTCAGCAATCGATTACTTTTTTAGGTCTTAAAGATTACTTGAGAACAAAGCATTAAGAAGAGTTAATTTTACACACATGCCTACAAGTAGAACCATACGAGGAGAAATTTGTCGCCCTCCGATAAACAAACGCCCATCAGGCAGCGATTAATCAAACCTGATGTGCTACCATAAATCAAACTCGGGGTTTAATCCTTATTTGACTAGCAATAGATCTATCCAATCACATCGTTAGTGGCCACTTAAGTTAGTAAAATTCAAGATCATAAAATATAACAGGGTTTTGACTACTATCATCAAGAACTTAACACAAAATTATAAGTATAGAAATCTCACCATAATCAATTGATTGAATTCACCAAAGGATCAGAAGTATTAAAAGTTTAGCTACTCATGGACTTAGGAAAATCCATGAGAGGCATAAGAGTACTTACAGAACTAGGGAGGAACGATTTCTCCTCCTTAAAAACCTAGGGTTGTCGCACCCCTCTATGGTTAGAGAGGGTATCGACTTCCCCCTTCTAAAACTAGAGAAAAACCTAAACTAAAGAAAGGTAGAAACAGAGAATTATGTGTGTGTAAGTGTGATTTGTCATACAGGAGGTGGCTATTTATAGTGGAGGAATAACCTAAAGACTCCAACTAGACTTAGGAAAAGGGTAGGATGGTTCTAGGGGCTGACTTGGTCTCCAAGTTGGATTAGATGTCTTCCTAGAGTAGAATCCAAGTCAAAATAGGATTTTGGAATTTTCTGGATTACTACAGAAACTTCGACTTCAGATTCGGGCTTAAAGATGGCAGATCTGGGCTTTGCACTTCAAAGGAAAGTTGTATAGATCGGAATTACCTTTCCAACGGCTACTCATGGGCTCAAAACGGACATCTGAGCAGAAAGTTATGGTCTTTCTACCAAGACTGCGCTGAATCCTACTCCAAATAGGACTAGTTACGGGAAATTACGGGATTTGGATATTCCTTTGGATATTAAGCCCACAAATTGGGATTTTAACTCCAATTAGTGACTTATATGGGCTGAGTATAATCCCATATAAATTATCCAAAAATCCTTAACTTCCGGGCTTCTTCTGGGCTTGGCTTCAATCCTTTGCAAATAAACTCCAAATCTTCAATTGTTACTTCTTGAATTAATTCTTCAATTGTCTTCAAATCTTCAAAATATCTTCAAGAAATCTTCAAAACACGAACTTCGAATCTTCAAATCCATAGTTGAGTAAAAAGTCACTAAAATAGCTCCAAAAAGAGTGAAAAACAATAAGTTTTCACTTTTCTTGTCTTCAAGACCTAAAAACACAAATACTTGCAAAATAGGGTAAAAACACATATAAAAGTGGCAAAAAAAATATAAAAATAGCTATAAAAACATGCATAATTTTAGCTCGATCATATTTTCCCCCACACTAAATCTTTGCTAGTCCCTAGCAAACTATTGTAGACAAACTAAAATTAAAACTCACTAATCTAAGCTAATGCACTTATGTTCAAATCTTTTGAAAAACTTTGAATACATACATATATCAAGGATCAATTCAATTATGAAATCAGAATAACAAAGAATATTAAGAGTATCCAATCCAATAGATCAAGATATAGCAAGCATCCTTATTCTTAAGTAACCATAATCAAAGTAGTTCTAATCACTTATCATTTATCAAGACTATAACTACTTCTTTCTATAAGCTTATGTCTTCATCTTTATCTCCACTACTCAAACAATTGCACATCATGAATACAAATCAAAATTTTCGCATGGGTTATAATGATTTTCAAAGGGTAATTGATTTTAGAAAAGTGAGGTTACTAACCTCAAAGTGTTCATGCTTAGGGGTTACTAACGCCCTTTATTTTATTTTTAGGCTACTAGCACTCTAGAGGGACAATACTTCTGCCGATCCATGCCTCTTATCCTCTTCCCAAGGGTTACTAACTCCTTTTGTTTAAAGAGAAGAGTGACAACAATGGATTTATTTTTTTTAAGGCAGAAGATATCTCTTCTCCTCTTGCATGAAAAACACTCTTTTATAAAATTTTTTTTAAAACTACCATTTTAATATAGATAGTCCCCCACACTTATTTTTGACATATCCATAAAATACTCTCATAAGTGTAGTTTCAATAAAAATTAAACACAAATTCTAGAAATAGCCAATCATAGAAATAATAAATAGTAAACAATTATCACTAACTTCAATTATACCTAATCTAAGAAATGAGATATCATACTATAAATCAATCAATAAATCAAACATTCTTAAGAATTCTAAGTATGCATCTATAATCAAATCAATAACTCAATATATATATAATTCAAAATTGTCAAAATTTTCGAAAAAATTACGCCATTTTCTATGTAATTGTACTATCTCCCCACATTTAAAAGATACATTGTCTATGTACCTCTTTTTTTTTTTATTAAGAACATGTGATCGCTTGTCCGAAAGAAGCCTTTCTTTTTATTGCTTTAACGTCATTATTATTATTTAATGCAAATTCATGTAAATTTTTACAAAAGAGTTTTTGCATATTTTGAGGTAAATGGAAAAAGGTAAGGAAAATGCCCCTGTCTGGCACCCATTTACAAGATTGCAGATCTTCCAAAGTAAATTAACTTGTAGTGAGCCCCTTCTTTAGCATCAACATCTGTGAAGTTAAAAATGCTTTGAGAAATGCAATGAATGATGCGACAATGTTCTGAATCATGAAATGCGTCTATTTTATTACAATAAGGGTAAAATGAAACAAAAGCCCATGCAACTATCCTAATGTTCTTGGGCAGAAACACTAAGGATCCTAATTTATTACTTCTTTGTTCCCACATACAATCAGATATCCAACCCTGCTGACTATGCTCCAAATCATTAGAAATTCAACAACCCCGCCCTAATCAACGCCTGCACTCTCTTCTTCAAACTGGTACAATTCTCCGTGGAATGACCTTGAACATTCATATGGTACTCACATTGCACATTGGGATCATACCACATTGGATAAGGAGGTTGCATGGGTTCCACGTATACCGGTTCCACAAGACCTTGTTGGATGAGCTGATGAAGTAGTTCCGTATACGTCATGCGAATTTGGGCAAACTTGAATTTCTCTTAATGAGACATGTACCCCTTTTGTTGGTCCTTTGGAATGGTTGGTTCTGAGCCAAGTGAAAATGTTGGCATTCTCTTTGATACTGGGGGATACTCATGAGATTGAAGGCTTGGTTCAGGAACCGACTAGTATGGGGAGGGAGCATGGTCCACATACGAGTTTGTTGGTGGAAGTGGTGGATAAGGATAGTAAGGAGGGTATGGTTAACATGGGTCATACGACCCCGAGTGATCAAATTGTTGTCCTTCAGAGCTAACTAATGGTGCTTCTATGCCACTTTGCATTCCTGTTTGATCCTTTTTTGGTCTTGGCCTTTTCCCGTTTCTAACTTTTCTTGTCCTGAAATTAGCTCTACTAAGGAGGTATGAGGTATCAGTTGGCGGTCTAGGCACGAATGGGGTTTGAACCACAAGCAGAGAATTTGACTGGTTGGGATTGATTTGGTTGGGTTCAACACTTCCTGATTGTCCCACGCTGATACTATCTATGTTCATTGTCGTATCCTGCCCTTCTGACACTGGGTGATCTTCTTGTGCGGTTTTTGCCCTCAGTTCTGCTAACTGATTCTTCATCCTGCTCATCTGCCTTTGCAATTCCCCATTCTCCTTCTTCATCTGCTGGTACTCAGTTAACTATTCTCCTTCCATTGCTTTTTGCTAAATCTTTCAAAATTGTTCAAATTTGAGAACTATCAGAACTTTTTCCTTTGATGGATAAACACCACTTTCTCATTTGAAATGAAGCTAAAGCTATCCATGAGATGTATGAGTAAATGCCATGGCATGATGAATGGATGGACAAATGAATACATGAGGTAAAGATGAGTGTATGATGTCTTGAAACATGGAATTCATACAGACAAATGAAGAATTAAGCTAAACTCAGTGAACTTCCTCTCTCCATTGATATTAACCGTCATTGCATTGTACCATTACACTCAATTTCTTAACTATATACAAGAATGATTACAAAATGACTAAATTTTAAACAACCCTTCTTGATGTCTTCAGTATCAACATGTGGAATTCAATCCTCTCAAGATGAGATCACTGAGTATCTCCTGAGGCTTCCCTGAACCTGGATGATGAAGCTTGATTGAAATCGGGATTACCATCTGCCTTAAAAGTTAATTCCCCCTCTTTGATCAACCTTTGCACTTCCTCCTTCAGCCTTGGGCAATTTTCAGTAGAGTGACCTTGAGTTCCCGAGTGATAAGCACAATAAGCGTTGGCATTGTACCATGCTGGCTATGGGTGCTTCATTGGGTTGGCGGAAGGTAGGTGATCGAGCTCAAATTATGCATATTTTTATAGCTATTTTTATATACTTGTTGCTATTTTTATATGTGTTTTTACCCTATTTTGTTAGTATTTGTGTTTTTAGGTCTTGAAGACAAGAAAAGTGAAAACTTATTGTTTTTCACTCTTTTTTGAGCTATTTTGGAGACTTTTTACTCAACTATGGATTTAGCCATTTGGAATGAAGATTTGAAGATGCGAAGTTCGTGATTGAAGATATTTTGAAGATTTGAAGAATTAATTGAAGAAGAAAGAATTGAAGATTTGGAGCTTAATTTGCTAAGGATTGAAGACAAGTCCAAAAGAAGCCCTGAAGTTGAGGATTTTTGGATTATTTATATGGGAATATACTCAGCCCATATAAACCTATAATTGGAGTTAAAATCCCAATTAATAGGCCTAATATCCAAAAGAATATCCAAATCCCGCAATAATCCCGCAGATTTGCGATATAAGCCTGGTTTCAACGCAGTTTTCGTAGAAAGGCCATAACTTTCATCTCAGATGTTCGTTTTAAGCCCATGAGTAGCCGTTGGAAAGCTAACTCCGAGCTCTACAACTTTCTTTTGAAGTGCAAAGCCCAGATCTGCCATCATCAAGCCCGAAATTGACGTCGAAGTTACAGCACAATTCCAGAAAATTCTAGAGTCCTCATTTAACTTAGATTCTACTCTAGGATGACACCTAATCCAACTTGGAGACCAAGTCAGAGCCTAAACCGTCCTACCCTATTCCTCCACTATAAATAGCCACCTCCTGTATCACAAATCACACATACTACACAATTTTACACATCATAGATTTAGAAAATTCTCTTTTTCTACCTTTCTTTAGTTTTTAGGTTTTTCTCTAGTTTTAGAAGAGGGAGAAGTCAACACCCTCTCTAGCCATAGAGGGGTGCGACGTCCCTAGGGTTTCAAGGGGGAGAAATCGTTCCTCCTTTGTTCTGTAACTATTCTTATGCCTCTCATGGATTTTCCTAAGTCCATGAGTAGCTAAATCCTTAATACTTCTGATCCTTTGGTGAATTCAATCAATTGATTATGGTGAGATTTCTATACTTATAATTTTGTGTTAAGTTCTTGATGATAGTAGTCAAAACCCTGTTTTAATTTTATGATTCTGAATCTTATCTGAATTATGTGGCCACTAACGATGTAAGAGGAAGATCTATGGCTAGATCAAGCTTAGAATTAATCACTCAAGTTTGATTATATGTAGCAAATTAGGTTTGTTTAATCGCTGCTTAATGGGTATTTGTCTACCGGAGGGCGAGAAATTTCTCTTCATATGGTTCTACTTTGTAGGCATGTGTGTAAAATTAATTAATCTTAATGCTTTGTTCTCAAGTGATCTTTAAGCCCTAAGAAAGTAATCGATTGCTGAAGGAATAAAAGGGATAACTGCAGCTTTAATCGGCCTCTTATCTAAAATACATGTTGGGAAACCTATATCAGTTGTCAGTCAAGAATAAGATCACCTTTTAAATCGAGGATCCATAGTTAATCTGATTGAATCATACCACTGGAGAAGAAGTATGCTTTATAATTATTGTTTGCTTTATTAATATGCTTTAGATTTAGATTTAGACTTAATTTGCTTTGTTTTATTTTTAGTTTAATTGTTTTCTTTCTAAATTGATATTTACAATCCCCTGTTTTCTAATCGGTTTTTGGAAAAGATCTTTCTTTCTTTGTATCATTCATAACATAACCCTTCTCTATGGGATTCTATCCCTACTTGCCCTAGCTATTCTAATTAGTTATTGTGGGGATTATTTTTATGGTCATAGACAACACGATCATAAATTTTTGCACCGTTGCCGGGGAAGGGAATTGAGTTGAGAGAAAGTGAAGAGAGATTAGATCCAAAAATTAGTTTTTGATTTTCCAATTTTTCTTAAAAAAAATTGTTTTTGCATCGATAAAAATAATGTTTTTTTCGTTTTTCCAATTTTTCTAAAAAAAAATTATTTTTCCGTTTTTAATTTTAGGGTTTTCGATTTTTCTTTTAAAAAAAATTTTTAATTAATTTTCTTTTCCGTTTTTCCTTTTAAAATTAAAAAAAAATTATTTTTATTTTCTGTTTCTGCTTTTTAATTTTTATTTAAGAACTGTTACTGCTAATTTTTCTTTTTAGTTTTGTTTGATTTTTCTAGGAAACTGCATGCCAAAGATAAGAAGTAGTAGTATTGAAGGTTTAGAATTCAATCCTGAGCCTATTTCAAACAATGCATGAATAAAGCCGTTTACTAGAAGAAGAAGTCATCCGATTCAAGTTCTCGACCAAGTTCTCCTAGATCTGCTTTTTCAACATCGTCAGAAGACATGGCTGAATAAGAACAACCCAAAACTCTGAGAGAGTTAGCTGCACCAAACTTCAATGCCAAACGCTTAGCCATTCGTTACCTAGATACCAATGGAAACGTTGAGATTAAATCTGGATTTATTCAGATTTTACCCAAATTTCACGGTTTGCCTGGAAAAGATCCTCACCGACATCTTACTGATTTCCAGATTGCCTGTGCATCTACAGGTATTCAAGGTATTCCCGAAGATCAATTCATGTTAAGAACCTTTCCGTTCACTCTTATGGACCGAGCAAAAGATTGGTTGTACCTTCTACCCACTGGTTCAATCACATCTTGGACAAGCCTTAAGAAGCTGTTCTTGGAAAAGTACTTTCCTGCACACAAAGCATCAAGCATAAGGAAGGAGATTTGTGGAATTAAACAACGCCATGGAGAAACAATGCATGAATATTTGGAACGTTTCAAAACACTTTGTGCGAGCTGCCCCAATCATCAAATCAATGAACAGTTGCTGATCCAGTACTTCTACGAAGGATTACTACCGTTTGACAGATCTTCCATCGATTCTGCAAGTGGAGGAGCTTTCATAGACAAAACTCCTACCGAAGCTTGGTCTTTAGCGGAAAACATGGCTGCAAACACTCAACAATTTGGATCTCGAGAAGACTATTCAAGAGAAGGCCCTACCAGAAGAATTAATGAAGTTTCTACCTATTCCACCTCATTGGAGCAACAACTTCAAGAAACGAATCAACAAATTGCTTTGCTCACTGATTTGTTCCATGCGAATTTTTCAAGTGTGCCTAGGGTTTGTCCTACTTCGGAAGACAACAAGCAAGGAGTCAATGCCGTAGGATTACAAGGAGCTTATCAAAGGATGCCTGAACCTTATTGGAGACCTGAACAACCAAGTCAACAATATGGGAACCAATGTAATGTTCAAGGAAGGCCGAATTTTCAAAGACCTAATTTTCAATATTCACAAGCCATCGAGTTACAACAAATCAAAGAAGCTATGGAGATGATGAGAAAACAAATTAGTCAATTAGCTAGTGATTTGAGTGATCTCAAGACACAAGGTCAACAAAGGATTCCATCACAACCAAAGGTACCTCCTAGAGAGAATGTTAGTGCAATTTCTCTAAGGAGTGGAAAAGAGTTGCAAGACCCTTATCCAAACCATGCCGCACATCAACAAGCTAAAGGAGAGCCGAGCTACACCAAATAAAATTTACAAGTGCCTGCCGAAATCAAGATTGAAGATGAACCCAATAATAGAGGAGCTGCGCCGATTGAAGATTCAAACAAAGATGATGCCGTAACTCAACCCAAAGGAAAAGGTGTGTGCGATTCCAACAAGCCTAAAACCGATTCCAACCTAATTCCTTTTCAATCAAGATTGAAGAAATCGAAGAAAGAAGATGATGATCAAGATATTTTGGAGATATTTCGAAAAGTTGAGGTCAACATCCCACTTCTTGATGCCATTCAACAAATTCTGAATTATGCAAAGTTCCTTAAGCAACTTTGTACCAACAAGAAAAGATTACAAGGTAAGGTAAGCGCTGGAGCTAATGTCTCTGCTGTGCTTCAAAAGAGTTTACCTCCTAAGTGCAAAGATCCAGGTACGTTTTCTATTACTTGTTCTATTGGAAGAAGTATTATAGAGAATGCGATGCTTGATCTTGGTGCTTCTTTAAGCGTGATGCCTTATTCTTTCTACAAATCTTTAAATCTTGGTCCTTTGAAGAATACTGATGTTATTCTACAATTAGCTGACGGATCTTTGATTTATCCCAAAGGTGTTTTAGAGAATATCTTAATTAAAGTTGAGCATCTAATTTTTCCTATCGGCATATTCATCATGGATATGGAATATTCGAAAGATCAATGCCCTCTTTTATTAGGAAGACCTTTCCTAAAGACTTCTCATACCAAGATTGATGTATTCAATGGTTCATTGACCATGGAATTCGATGGTGAAGTCATCCACCCTAGAATTTCATCTCAAGTGCCGTTCAAATCTAACAATTTTGTTTATGTTATAAGTTCTAAGTGGGTTAAGAAAGGAGCCATTGAAGATTCTTCACCAATATCGCCTACATTGGAAGCTCTATCTAAAGCAATTGAGCCCCCTCACTTTCGAAAGAAGAAAGATCGAGCGAAAGAAGCCAAGAAGGAGCTAGAAGTCAACAACAAAGAAGTTCAACCACCCCTGAAGATCGACCAACCAAGTAATTCAACTAAGAAGCAAGATATAGACCTTGAACATCGAGCTAAAGTTGCAAGCATTCTTCAACGTAAAGTGGAGAGTTTTCCCCAATTTTGGCAAAGGTTTAAGAAGTTATGTGCTGCTCATCCTCATCATGGTTATGATCAAAGAAGATTGGTTCAAATCTTCTACCAAGGATTAAGAGCTTCTGATCGATTGTCTGTCGACACTCTTATCTATATTCCCCTGTTCGATCAAAGCACTGTTGACATATACGAGATATTGGAGAATTTTGGCCAGATGTTAACCAATACACCAAAGGAAGCTGCTCAAGGACTCAGCCCGGCTAAGCCTGTGCCGCACAAGCCAGTATGCCCGGCTGCAGCTCGGCCATCGACATCACATGGCCGGCCCACACCGTCCAAGACAGCCCTTGTCGCACCTAGCCCGGCCACCCGAACCACATGTCCGGACGCCACCAACCGATGCCGCGCCGCCTGCCCGGCCCAGCCAGGCCACTGCCGCGCCATCCATGCCTCCTGCCCAGCCATGCTCGGCCATGTCCGCCCATGCTGCGCAGCAGCCCAAACTTAGACCGGCCATGTCTGCTCCTTCCCCGCAGCCATCCACGCCATACCAGGCCATGTCCGCACCAGCTGCGCCACCTTCCCAATCAGTACCGGCCATGCGAGCTTCCCATCGAGACACCACCGCGCCATGCCCGGCCTTGTCCGCGCACCATGTCCGGCCTTTGCCATGCCATGCCCGGCTAATGCCCGGCCAAGTATGTCCTATGCCGGGCCGCCTCAAGCCATTACCATGCCATCGCCAAATGCTTTGATTCTTTCAAGTCTTGATAAAATTCAACTTGAAACTATCAAAATCCTTGAAGAGAGTAGAGTTATCGAGGACCTTTTGAAAGATTACACATAAAATTCCTTCACCCTTGAAGAATAACCTTCTTTAAGGCAGTCTAGCCAAAGACCTTAAAGAAAAACGCTTATTGGGAGGCAACCCAATAATATTTTTACTAACCCATAATTTTTCTTTGTTTTATTTTTCTTTTCTTTTTTAGGATTTTCCATACCAAAGGAGGCAAAGGAGCTTTTCACCGATATGAAGAAATCGAATGGAGCTTATGCTTGGATTAAACCCCTAAGTTTTCTTAAACCTTAACTCCATTTAATATTTTTTGCAATATTTTGATTGATTTTTCCTTGATATGCGATTCATATAGATATAGGTTATATAGGTTATATAGGATTATAAAGATGCATATTTATTTTTGCTTTGATTTTCCACGCTTGTTTATACATTGGGGACAATGTATCTTTTAAGTGTGGGGGAGTGAGTCTGCATACATAGAAATTGGTATAATTTTTTCGAAAATTTTGACAAAATTTTGATTTTATATGCACATATTGAGTTATTGATTTTTTTTTTTGAAGAAATATTAAGTTATTGATTTGATTTTTGATTGATGAATACTTAGAATTTTTAAGAATGTTTGATTCATTAATTTATTTATAGTATGATATCTTATTTCTTAGATTAGGTATAATTGAAGTCTGTGATAATTGCTTACTATAGATTATTTCTATGATTGTCTATTTCTAGAACTTGTGTTTAATTTTTATTGAAACTACACTTATGAGAGTATTTTATTTATATGTCAAAAATAAGTGTGGGGGACTATCTATATTAGAAGGGTAGTTTAAAAAAAATCTTTTCTTAAAAAATAAAGTGTTTTTCATGCAAGAGGAGAAGAGATATCTTTTGCCTTTTAAAATTAAAAAATCCATTGTTGTCATTCTTCTCTTTAAACAAAAGGAGTTAGTAACCCTTGGGAAGAGGATAAGAGGCATGGATCAGCAAAAGTATTGTCCCTCTAGAGTGCTAGTAGCCTCACAAATAAAATAAAGGGCGTTAGTAACCCCTAAGCATGAACACTTTGAGGTTAGCAACCTCACTTTTCTAAAATAATTACCCTTTGAAAATCATTATAACCCATGCGGAATTCTTGATTTGTATTCATGATATGCAATTGTTTGAGTAGTGGAGATAAAGGTGAAGACATAAGCTTATAGAAAGAAATAGTTATAGGTATAATAAATGTTAAGTGATTAGAGCTACTTTGATTATGGTTACTTAAGAATGAGGATGCTTGCTATATCTTGATCTATTGAATTGGATACTCTTAATATTCTTTGTTATTCTGATTTTATAAATTGAATTGATCCTTGATATATGTATATGATTCAAAGTTTTTCAAAAGATTTGAACAAGACTCATTATCTTAAATCTTAATTTTTGTTTGTTTACACTAGTTTGCTAGGGACTAGCAAAGATTTAGTGTGGGGGAAATATGATCGAGCTCAAATTATGCATATTTTTTTAGCTATTTCTATATACATTTTGCTATTTTTATATGTGTTTTTACCCTATATTGTTAGTATTTGTGTTTCTAGGTATTGAAGACAAGAAAAGTGAAAACTTATTGTTTTTCACTCTTTTTGGAGCTATTTTGGAGACTTTTTACTCAACTATGGATTTAGCCATTTGGAATGAAGATTTGAAGATGCGAAGTTCGTGATCGAAGTTATTTTGAAGATTTGAAGAATTGATTGAAGAAGAAAGAATTGAAGATTTGGAGCTTAATTTGCTAAGGATTGAAGACAAGTCCAGAAGAAGCCCTGAAGTTGAGGATTTTTGGATTATTTATATGGGAATATACTCAGCCCATATAAACCTATAATTAGAGTTAAAATCCCAATAGATAGGCCTAATATCCAAAAGAATATCCAAATCCCGCAATAATCCCGCAGATTTGCGATATTAGCCCGGTTTCAGTGCAGTCTTCGTAGAAAGACCATAACTTTCTGCTCAGATGTCCGTTTTAAGCCCATAAGTAGCCGTTGGAAAGCTAACTTCGAGCTCTACAACTTTCTTTTGAAGTGCAAAGCCCACATCTGCCATCATCAAGCCCGAAATCGACGTCGAAGTTACTGCACAATTCTAGAAAATTCTAGAGTCCTCATCTAACTCGGATTCTACTCTAGGATGACACCTAATCCAACTTGGAGACCAAGTCAGAGCCTAAACCGTCCTACCCTATTCTTCCACTATAAATAGCCACCTCCTGTATCACAAATCACACATACTACACAATTTTACACATCATAGATTTAGAAAATTCTCTTTTTCTACCTTTCTTTAGTTTTTAGGTTTTTCTCTAGTTTTAGAAGAGGGAGAAGTCGACACCCTCTCTAGCCATAGAGGGGTGCGACGTCCCTAGGGTTTCAAGGGGGAGAAATCGTTCCTCCTTTGTTCTGTAACTATTCTTATGCCTCTCATGGATTTTCCTAAGTCCAAGAGTAGCTAAATCCTTAATACTTCTGATCCTTTGGTGAATTCAATCAATTGATTATGGTGAGATTTTTATACTTATAATTTTGTGTTAAGTTCTTGATGATAGTAGTCAAAACCCTGTTTTAATTTTATGATTCTGAATCTTATCTGAATTATGTGGCCACTAACGATGTAAGTGGAAGATCTATGGCTAGATCAAGCTTAGAATTAATCACTCAAGTTTGATTGTATGTAGCAAATTAGGTTTGTTTAATCGCTGCTTAATGGGTATTTGTCTATCGGAGGGCGAGAAATTTCTCTTCGTATGGTTCTACTTTGTAGGCATGTGTGTAAAATTAATTAATCTTAATGCTTTGTTCTCAAGTGATCTTTAAGCCCTAAGAAAGTAATCGATTGCTGAAGGAATAAAAGGGATAACTGCAGCTTTAATCGGCCTCTTATCTAAAATACATGTTGGGAAACCTATATCAGTTGTCAGTCAAGAATAAGATGCGAAATTCACCTTTTAAATCGAGGATCCATAGTTAATCTGATTGAATCATACCACTGGAGAAGAAGTATGCTTTATAATTATTGTTTGCTTTATTAATCTGCTTTAGATTTAGATTTAGATTTAATTTGCTTTAAATTTTTAGTTTAATTGTTTTCTTTATAAATTGATATTTACAATCCCCTGTTTTCTAATCGATTTTTGGAAAAGATCTTTCTTTCTTTGTATCATTCATCACATAACCCTTCTCTGTGGGATTCGACCCCTACTTGCCCTAGCTATTCGAGTTAGTTATTGTGGGGATTATTTTTATGGTCATAGACGACACGATCAGTAGGAATGCAACCAGACCTTGTTGCAAAAGCTGAGGGAATAGCTCAGTATAAGTGCAAGGGATTGGTAACAGATCCATAAGCTCAACATGTTCCCTTTTTGGACTTGGAGGTTGAGACCTTGCTTGGGGTTTTGGTTGAGATTTTGGCTTACGAGTGGGTGGTCGGAATGGAGTGTTCGACCGAAAACTTGGCTGATGATAAGGTTGGGGTTGATTGAAATTTGATGAGTTCTTCCCTTGATCGGAGTTTGGTGGGTGATAAGTTGGAGGGTAGAAAGGTGGGTCATTCAACTGGACAAAGTTGTTCTGAGACTGCATTGCACCAGAGGATTCCACTTTTGTCATGCAAGACTTGAGCTCTTCCACTTGCTTGGTCAACTCATCCATTC
Organism: Corchorus capsularis; assembly: GCA_001974805.1. NCBI lineage: Eukaryota > Viridiplantae > Streptophyta > Magnoliopsida > Malvales > Malvaceae > Corchorus > Corchorus capsularis. Next base: position 40,926 of record AWWV01012777.1, read on the forward strand.
CTTTTGCGATCTTGCCCAAGTCTTCTATCTTATCTGAGCTGGTGGCGACTTCTACAGCATATACTGGCCTCCCATTACCAAAGTGAGCCTGTTGTGCATCGGCTCTAGCCATCATCTTATAGGCTTCCTCCACATCCCCAGACATGATCAATGATTTTAAAACATGTTTCTTCAACTGTTCCACCTCTTCTGCCATGATTTCCTGCTTGCATCTTAGCTCAATGATATCAACTTGCATCGTCTACACTTCTGACTAAACTATCCTACAGAATAAGCCTGAGTAAGTAATATTTACAAGTAATCTAGAGGTACAATCTATGGATAAAGATGGTGATAATAAATGAATGAGCATATGTACCAATGCATGACCTGATATCGTGGCGAGGATAAGAAAACACCTAGAAGTATGATGGTGACATGGCAAAATACGCTAATGGAATATGCATGAAGTGCATAATCGACTATGTGCGATGAGACTATCGTAAGAAATGAATGCATGAGAATGCATGATGCTAAAAGAAGGGAATAAAATTTAAGAAAACAAGGAAAGAAGTTAGTAACTGTAAGGAAATTAAACAAGAATAGTAAATAACTGAGAATTAAAGAGAAACCATGCCCCTTCTTTTATTGATCAAAACATTTTCCTTTGGAAAACTTTCGAACTATAAGTCCGTTTGAGCGGGTTAGTCCGCCTATTGTGAGCAATGCAATTGTTCACTCTACGATCTAACTTTGCAAAAACGAGATAGCAAAGGTAAGAAATGTTCCTTTTGTGTACTAAGGTTTAACCTCACGGGATTGGCTCTACTTAAGCTGGATATCTCTCTAGGGATCTACATGTTGGGTGAGGCTTCACACTGGATCTAAAGGTTCCCAAACTGTCCTTACTGTCGCCCACTCTAGGCTAGTAAGGTCCAGACTGAGTGGAAGTATTTGGCAAAACCCGCACGGAGACGATTGTCACACGAAGGTTAGCTACTTTACTTCCTCCTAACAAGATAGAGCTTCGGTATAAGCTCATGCGGAATGAGAATGCAACTTACTTAGTGCACGTGTGAAGGAACATACAAACCTTTACCGACCATTCCTAACCCGCACTACTAGACTACCCCCAAAAAAAGCAACAGTGCATGACAAGTTTGGCAAAATATATAGAAGAATATGAAAGCATGTAAGCATAAAAAGCATAAATATAGGCAAGAATAAACAATGATAAACAGGCATGAATAAAGGAGAATAAAATGCAAGCAGACAACCAATTATGCAAACCCTAGTTAACCCTAAACCAGCATTCAATTTGACTCTCTAACCAGTCCCCAGTGGAGTCGCCAAGCTGTCGCAACGTCCGTGTCTGGGGGGTCCCGGACCCTACCGTTTTACGACTTTAAAAGGGGAAGACTACTACTGAAATCCTATGGGAGTCGCCACTAATCTTTTTTAACCTAGGTGTGATTAGCCACCTATCAAATTATTAGGCCTAATATTACCTAAGCTTGGCAAAGGTAATACTAAACCTAACATGGTCTATTAACCAGAGTCCTAAAGGTTCGGGGGTCGGGTACGCGTGGGGAAGGATTAGCACCCCCACGACGCCTGTCAAAAAGACGGCACTCACTAGCCTAGAATTAATTGTGGGTTTCTATTATTGGTTGTCTCTACTCTTAAGTATCTTCATGCCATTGAACTCTTTTATTAATCTTTGAAAGAAAATAAACAAGCAAAAATGGATTTTGGATTTTGAAATATAGGAATGTTGGGAACTTTCCCGTTTATTGTTTGTTCTCTTTTTGGGTTCCTCATGAGAGGATTTTCTTTAAAACTTACCATTAAAACGAATCTATTTGAAAAAAATGTTGTTTGAATGCTTTGAAAACCTAATGGGAACTTTCCCACTTTGAAAAAACCTAAATTGAACATTTTGAAAACTTGAATGATTTTCTTGATTTTTGAATTTTGAATTTTTTTGGATCTTTGAAAACCTTCTATTGCTTAATTTTGAAAGCTTCAACTCTTCTCTCTTTTTTTTTGTATTTTTCTTTAAAAACTAAAAGAGAACAATTCTCAAGCACAAACTCTTTTTAATTTTGAAGAAAATGGTTTTATTCTATTTTCATTTTCAATTTCCTTCCTCTTTTTTTTTAGATTTCCTTTAACTATCAATTGAAAATTACTAAGTCTGAGCCAAGATGCATGAATGCAAATGATGCATGAAATTCCAATTTAATTTTAATTTACCTATCAGTTATACGAGGAACACCTTTGGCCGTCTCCCAATAAATGGTAAACGACCTCCGGAAATTTCCAAGCGTCCGGGAGAAGGCGAGCAAACTCAGACACGCATGAATGAGCCGCCATCCTTTCCTTTCACGGGGAATCATTTTAGTTTTAGTCTCGTGATCATGGCGATAACAATATAAGTATGGAAATTAAATATGAATGCAGATGTACCTATTTCTAAATTCTAACTTTTAATTCATTTATTTAATGGGAAAATGTCTATAATGGATAATACTTAGACTCGAAATAACCTTAAGGTCATAATTCATTAAGGCCCAAATGTAGCCACATAGGAACTATAAGCACAAACCACGTGACAACACCCAAAAATTTGTTCACAGGGCTCAAAATAGCATATAAAGCCCAACAGAAAATATTAAGACAAAACACATTAAAAAAAAATGTCCTAGACTATGAAAGGCAACCCATTATAAAAGCTTAAAGCCTAAACCTAATACTCTTGTTTTAGAAACCCACACTATAATCTAAGCCCTAACATACCTAAAAGTTGAAAGCCCAAATTAAGGCCCCAAATAACCTTACCCAATCCCCTTTTTAAGTTGCTCTAGTTTCTATCCCAAACGGCCCAAGCATGGCATGTAT
>AWWV01012778.1:0-13708 GCA_001974805.1 Corchorus capsularis
CCAGAAGCTCAAACCCAAAAATTATTGGAACCATATGACCCAAAACCGAAAAACACTCAAAACAAAAATGACCTAAATCCAAATGACCCGACAATTTGAGCGATCCAAACTCAACCCAATCTAAAACCAAAAATTAACCGAACCCGTATAACCCAAAATTTCCTTAACCCGAAACTGAACCCAAATCCAACCCGACCAGCCCATTTATATATACATTGGGTTTTACCATCAAAGTAACAAAAGAAATTATTCCATACAAATAAAAATATTAACAATGTATAAAACAACAAATTTAAACCCACAACAAAGTTGTATTTATCAAGAAAAAAATAATTATAAGTCAAATAAAATAATTACACGTTAGGAAAATAACAAATTTTAATCATAATACATTGAACTATCAGATAGAAAATGTTAATCACAATTACTTTTTAAATTAAAATGGTAAAAATAAAAAAAAATTATATAAAATATTGAATTTAATTAAATGAAATTAGAGTTTTTAGTAAGAATAAAATTGTATATTAGAAAAAATTTTAATATATCCAATTTTTGGTAAAAATAAAGTAATTATAAAGATATTAGATTTAATTAAATGAAAATAGAGTTTTTAGTAGAATAAAATTGTATATTAGAAAAAATTTTAGTATATCCAAATTTTTTGGTAAAAATAAAGTAATTATAAAGATATTAGATTTAATTTAATTGAATAAAAATAAAGTTTCTAGTAGAATAAAACTATAATAGTTAAGTAAGGACATTTAAGACAATATATTTGAAAAATAAGGGTACAATAGGCAATTCAAAAGTTTCTCAAAACTCGTACTTTTATATATAGTATAGATTATTATAAAACCTAAGATCAAACTTAAGCCATAACGATTCCAAATTAAAACGACATCTTCCCAAACGTTTTACTCCTAAGCATCCGATCAAATTTATTTACGTTATCTAATACCAAAAATATCTTCTAATTCTGACAACCTGCTAAACCATTTGCGTTAAAGCCATTTTTAAGAAACTAAGTCATTATTATTCTCCTTTACTTAAGCTGTTAACACTAGATTGACAATAAACAGGAACTTCTCTAGCTTGAATAATAGCCAACAGGGGTCTATTTTGCATAGAAAGTAAACCATCCGTACCCTTAACTGATTAACAAGGACCACATAGATTTCATAAAATAGCAATAATTATCAACTAACTATAAAAGAGCAACAGATTTATTCAGAGACCTTATATTCTTCAGACCCAAAATAAAACAAAACCCTTACCCTAAACCGAAAATCGCCCCACCGTCACCACCGCTGCAATCACCGTCGCCGGAGTGCCCTTTTGCCGTCGATGAAAAAGCCAGATGCTTCGCTTGGTTGTCCTCTTCTCAGATCCGGTATCAGCTTCAACTTCGGACTCCTTCAAACGCCTCAAACAAGTGAAATCCGAGCCTACTTTTTCCTTAGATCCGGCGAAATCAACCGTCGGATCAAGTCAAGACTCTGGTATGTTTCCCTCCACCCTCTACCCTATGTTTCCACCGAATCAATTGTTGAATTCACGCTTTCAAACTATCAAATCCCTAACTCTTATGAACCCTAGTTCTAAACAAGACCCATTTTTATTTTACAGTAAGGAGAAAAAAAGGAAAGGGACGAAGATGGGAACAAGGAAGGAAAGGCAGAAGGCTTAAACGAGGGAACGATAAAAAAAGATAAAAGTGCTATCTTTTTTTTTTTTGTTTCTGGTTTCCTATGGAGTGAAGAAGAAAAATGAGGAGTACGCTAACTAAAGGGTAAGAAACCAAAAAATGAGTTTTTTTTTTTTTTTAGATTTTCTTGTTGTTTCTGTGAATGGGAAAAGAAAAACTAAGATTGAGTCTACTTTTTGTCACTGTAAAACTATGAAAAGGAAGGAAGAAGAAGCTATCTTTTTTTTTTTTTATTTCTGGAAAACTATGAAAAGGAAAATGAAGCTCTTTTTTCTTTTTTTGATTGCTGGAAAGTGAAAACTACTGGAGAAAGAAGATAAAAACTAAGAACTGGGGTTTATGTGCTCTCTCTTTTTTTTGAGATCTGTCTACTAGGTTTTTTTAAAAAAAATCTCTCTGCTAGGGTATTTTCCTTGGGAATTGTGCCATCCTCCTCCTCAGAAATGGGGTATATAAACCTCCAAAGCTTTTGATTTCAACCCTCTGTTTATTTCTTGATCTAATGGTCTTAAAAAGTTTTACCCGATTTCACTTAATTGACCCTGTTTTTGTCTGTTTTGATTGCCTCAGGTATCTTTTGTTTGAGAGAGACAGTCTTGGAGGCTAAATTGGTACACTCTCCTCCTTCGTTTTTGTCTGCTTTCTTAATTTTGTCTTGCTTGATTTTAATCTTGCTTAATTCTCCCTCACGTGAGTTTCATGGATTGTTTTGCAGATACTTGGTAGAGGTGGCTAATAGGACAAATTCTGAAGCTAATCAGGAAATGCCACATCGGCAGGGGCTTTGTGTTGACCTTTCCACAGTTCATGGTTTAACTTTGGTAAATCGGCTTCCCCATTTCATTGTCCTTTCATGTTTATGCGGTGTAATTGAACTATTGAGGTACTGTTTTTTTTGTAAAAGAGAATAAAATTGGGTTTGAGTATGCTGCCTAAAAAATGCATGAGAATGAGCTTAAATGTATGCCATGGTGAATTTAAGTCTTTGAAGGCTTGCTGCAAGGTTGTCTGCAACTGTATGTGCTCTAGCCTTGTATGCCATGATTCTGCTCACAAATGTCTTTATTTATTGGAATAACCTGGATGTTTCTCCAACATGACTCGTTTTTATTTGAATATGTATTCATTGTTCCGCTGGCTTAGCTCTCTTGCTCACTAAAATTCACAGAATTGCTTGCTTGCTTGTTCACAGTCTTAACCATGTTGTCTTTGCTCCCCCACTTGTTGTCGCATGCTCTGTTTTGGACTCTTATTTCTTAACCTCCTCAAAAGCTTTGCCTCTCGAATTCTAATTTTTGAGTCTTTTAATGGTAGGGTTAATCTCCGAATGGCAGTTTGATCCCTAGGGGTTGAAGACATTGAGGATTAAGCTTAGGTGGAGCAATCTTCGCAGCATGAATGGCACTCGATCTCTTGTAACTATTCTTGTACAAAGACACATAAACAAAATGTCTCCTTTCTTCATGCATGTGGCAGTATGTGGCATATAATGGCCAAAGTCAAAATTCACCCAAATTGATAGTATGAAGTAATTTTGATGAACACGTGCCCAAGTCCCTTTTTTCTCTTCTTTTTTTTTATTATTGGTATTTTTGTAAACACAAATGCAGTAGTGTACTTATTAAGGAAATTGGGCCACTCTTAATCATCAAAGGCCCAAATAGTAAGTCCAATGCTAAGTTATACAATTAATGTTTAAAAGTCTAAGACTAAATTTACACAATTCAAGTTTAAAGTCCAAAATGAAAGAGGAATGAAAGAGGATATAATCGAATAATTCGGTCCAAAATAAAGTAAAGAGAAATGACCCCAATAAGAGAGAGTGAAAAAGAAAGTCAAAATTACTAAGAAACCTAGAAAATTAAATTGATCAAACAAATTGCCCCCACAAGAAAATTGGCTAATTTTAATTCCAAAAATGGGTGTCTACACAGCAAAACCTTTTGTTTTTCATGAAATGATCTTCGCGATATCATTTTGTCATGAATGGCTTTGGTCTTCTCATTGTATATTCTTGAATTCTCATATGCTTCATCCCTAATTTCTTCAAGCTCTTGCAATTGCAACATCCTTTGAATTCCAGCTTTGCCAAAGTTGAGATTGCATTGCTTTACTGCCCACCATGCTTTGTGTTCTATTTCCACAGGTAGATGACATGGCTTACCAAACACAATTCTGTATGGGGACATACCAAGTGGTGTTTTGTAAGCTGTACGATAGGCCCATAAAGCATCTCCTAGTCGCATACTCCAATCTTTTCTTTGAACATTGACTGTCTTCTCAAGAATCAGCTTCACTTCACAATTAGATATTTCAGCTTGACCACTGGTTTGAGGATGATATGAAGTAGATACCCTATGGCAAACTCCAGATTTTTCAACCAATGATTGCACAATCTTGTTACAGAAGTGAATGCCTCGATCACTGATGAGAGCTCTTGGAATTCCAAATCGATGAAGAATATTATTCTTTAAGAACTTGACTACTGTCCTTGCATCATCCTTTTCCGTAGCAATAGCTTCAACCCATTTAGAAACATAGTCCACTGCTAGAAGGATGTAATTCTTCTTATTTGATGGAGGAAAAGGTCCCATGAAATCAATTCCCCATACATCGAAGACTTCAGCAACGAATATAGGTGATTGAATCATTTGATTCCTCTTCGATATGTTTCCAACTTTCTGACAGCGTGGACAAGTCTTGCAGAACTCATAAGAATCTTTAAAGATTTTAGGCCAATAAAACCCGCAATCCAAGACTTTTCTTGCTGTCTTCTGGTGTCCAAAATGTCCTCCACATTCATAGCTGTGGCAAAACTTCAAAACGGATTGAATCTCATTATCAGGGATGCATCTTCTTATAACTTGGTCAAAACCACATCTATATAGATATGGATCATCCTATAGATAATACTTCGCATCACTTATGATCTTCAACTTTGCTCCTTTGCTAAGATCTGGGGGAAGGCGACGAACAACCAAGTAATTGACAATATCAGCATACTAGGGAAGTTGAGAAACGGCAAACAGGTCTTCAAAGGCTAATGCTTCATTGATTGCAGTCTCTTCTTCCTTGCCTTCAATTCTGCTTAGATGATCAGCAACGACGTTTTCAGCTCCCTTCTTATCCTTTATTTCGATATCAAATTCTTGAAATAACAAAAGCCATCGCATAAGCCTAGCTTTTGCTTCTTTCTTTGACATTAGATATCTTAATGCAGCATGATCGGAGTAGATTATCACCTTAGATCCTAAAATATATGGTCGAAACTTCTCCAAAGCAAAGACAACGACAAACATCTCTTTTTTTGTGGTGGTGTAGTTCTTTTGAGCAGCATCTAGAGTTCTTGAAGCATAGAAAATAACATGAGGTACCTTATCTACTCTCTGGCCTAAAATAGCTCCAATGGCGACGTCACTTGCATCACACATGATCTCGAACGGTAGTTTCCAACCAGGTGGCTTCACAATTGGAGTGGTGGTGAGAGCAGTCTTCAATTTGTCAAATGCTTCTTTGCAGTCATCTCCAAATTCGAACTCTATATCTTTCTGAAGTAGTCGACATATTGGTGCTGAGATCTTTGAAAAATCCTTGATAAATCTTCTGTAGAATCCAACATGGCCTAAGAATGAACGGATATCCTTGACACATGTTGGATAAGGCAGGTTCTGAACAACATCAACCTCGTCTTTGTCGACATGCATCCCTTCTTTAGATACTACATGGCCTAGAACAATACCTTGTTCTACCATGAAGTGGCATTTTTCAGCATCCAATACCAATTTGGTTTCAACACACCTTTTCAAGATGAGTTCTAGATTATGAAGGCATTGATTGAAGCTATCTCCATAGACTGTGAAATCGTCCATGAATACTTCCATCTTATCTCCCACATAATCTTGAAAGATGCTCATCATACACCTTTGAAAAGTTGCAGGTGCATTGCATAAACCAAAAGGCATTCTTGTGTAAGCATACGTACCAAAAGGGCATGTGAAAGTGGTCTTCTCTTGATCTTCAGGTGCAATTGGAATCTGGAAGTATCCTGAATATTCATCCAGGAAACAGTAGTAGGATTTGTAGGCTAATCTCTCCAACATCTGGTCAATGAATGGCAATGGAAAGTGATCCTTTCTTGTGGCAGCGTTTAGCTTTCTGTAGTCGATGCATACTCTCCATCCATTCTGTAGTCTTTTCGGAACTAGTTCTCCATCCTTGTTTTCTACGACGGTGAATCCAGACTTCTTTGGAACTACTTGGACAGGGCTGACCCATTTACTATCTGATATAGCATAAATGAGACTAGCTCCAAGTAATTTGAGAACTTCTTCTTTGACAACTTCTGCAAGGTTTGGATTTAGTCTTCTTTGTGGTTGTCGAACTGCTATTGCATCGTCTTCAAGTCGAATCCTATGCATGCATACAATAGGACTTATTCCTTTGATATCAGCTACAGTCCATCCAATGGCTTCCTTGTATTCCTTCAAAACTCTGATTAGTTGTTCTTCTTGTAAATTATTCAATTTACTCGAAATAACAACAGGCAGGGTCTCTTTGTCTCCAAGGAAAACACACTTCAGGCCTTTAGGAAGTGGTTTCAGCTTGACTTCAGGTGGCTGAATAATGGATAGCAAGGGTTTAGGCGTCGGCTCCAAACTGATGTACGAAACCGATGCTTTATCTTCAACAGCAAGTAGTGTCTCCAAATCTCTGATAGTCTCCGCTACATCTTCAAGCATCAGGACTTCTGCTTCCTTGATTTCTTCTTCATCTAGGCTTTTTGTAATGACCAATTTAAGTTCATCTTCATAGTGAAGTGATTGAACTTGAGCAGAACAAGCATCAATTGCATTAGTAGTACATATGGAATGGATCTTAGTTGGAGATTTCATTGCTTCATTTATGTTTAATTCAATAATTTCACCATCAAATTCCATGTTGAGTTTTCCATCGTGCATGTCAAATTTTGTTCTGGCTGTGGATAGGAAGGGCCTTCCTAGCAGCAACGGCAAATGAGGGAGATGAAGATCATCTTCACTCATCTTCAAGACATCGAAATCTGCAGGAAAAACAAAATCTCCAATCTGCACTAAAACATTCTCAACTAATCCCTTAGGTTTGATGTTTGTTCTATCAGCTAATTGAATAGTGAGATCAGTTTCAATCATAGGTTTTATTTTCAATTGTGAATAAATATAAAAAGGCATAATGTTAATTGGAGATCCTAATTCACACATGGCTTTTTCTATCTTATTGTTTCCTATTCTACAAGGAATAGAAAAAGATCCTTTATCAATGCATTTATGATGCAATTTTCTCTGATATGCAGCAGATATATTTTCATTCATGCAAGCAAATTTCTCAGAAAACTTCCTCTTAGTGGTGCATAGTTCCTTAAGAAAAGTAGTGTACCTGGGCACTTTTGCAATTTCATCAAGCAAAGGAATATTTACCTCTAATTGCCGAAGTGAATTTAGTTGACTTGCAAACCTTTGTGCAAATGGTGGTGGATCATTAATGGTCTCCATCTCTTTCATCCATCCAGATTTTGATTGAGGTCGAGAAACTTTTGGTGATAAAGTGGACTTCTTCTTGCTTCCAGTTGAAATCTCCTCTGCTCTTGGCAATTGCTCATTGGATATAGCAGTAGGATAAACAGGTGCAACTAATGGGGATGAAACATCAGGCAATTCCATCTCTTGTACATACTCGGATTGAGTTTCTTCAATTGAATTAACTCTATATCCATGTATGTTCTCATTCATATGTCTTTGTGGTACATATGAGGGAATTGGAACAGAGGCTCGTGACTACATACTCATGAATCCAGCAAACATCTTGGCTAGATTTCCACACTGAGTAGTCAATGAAGATATGCCATTATCAGTTCGATATACAAATTCTTTTATATCAAAGTCCTATTTTAATTTTTTTGGTGAAGAATCTTCCTTTGTTGAGAATTGGTAAATGTTTTCAGCCATATTGTTGAGTAGCTTTCTTGCCTCTTCAGGAGTTTTGAATGTAAAGTTACCTCCACTTGCAACATCAATATATGTCCGATCTTCATAGAGCAGTCCATCATAAAAATTCTGAATCAAAAGTGCTTCACTTAGGTTGTGGTATGGGCAACTCGCGCAGATCTTGTTGTAGCTCTCCCAGTATTGGTGCTACTTCTCGTCATGTAGTTGTTGACAAGTAGTGATTCTGTTTCTGACATCTGCACGCTTTGCTTCTGGAAAATACTTGTTCAAAAATACTACCTCCAATCCCTTCTAAGAATTTATGGATTTCGATGGCGGACTTATGAACCAGCTTTTTGCTTTTCCTTCTAACGTTAAAGGAAAAGTTCGAAGCTTTGCTTCCTCTTCAGGTATCCCAGTGATTGCAGCACACTTGATAATGAAATTTTGTAGATGCTCATGAGGGTTCTCATGAGATTCTCTTTGAAAAATTGGCAGCATGCGGATTACTGCTGATGGCAGTTTACAAGTCATATCCAAAGCAGGATAATCAATGCAGAGGGGTGGCATCTCACAGTTGAAATTCAACTCCCGTAACGTACGTGATTGCTCCATTGGATCTTTTCTGCAAAACAAAGATGATCAAGTGCAAATCTAATTTGAAAAAGAAAAAGAATCTCCCCGGGAACGGCGCCAAAATTTATGATCGGTCGTCAGTAAATCATAAAAATAATCCCAACAATTACTAACTAAAAATAGCTAGGGCAAGTAGGGCTCGATCCCACAGAGAGATAGGTTATTATTCTTTTTCTTAAAAACAAAATAAAATAAAGAGAATTTTGGAAGTAGAGTTGAATTAAATCAAACAAACAAGTAAAATTAACTAAGAAAACAATCAAGAAAATTAAAGAAAACAATTAATTAGAAAACAATGAATAAATTGAGAAAACAATTAAAGAAAATCTTCCAACATAGAATTAATATCCCTCTTGACAAAAATAACATAGATCATTGATATCTAAAAATTATGAAAACATTGGATAGCTTGTTTGGAATCAAATCCGAAATTACCAAATTAGATAATATTACCTTGGTCCAGCTTATATTACCCCTTTTATTCTTAACAATTAATTACCTTGGTCCAGTCTCAAAATTGATAAGAACAAAGCATTAAGATCTATTAATTTATAAACAAGCACAACAAACAATAAAATTATCCGTTGATTCTCAAATCCTTTGGAAGGAATTGGTCCTTCTCTTCCAATTGCTACCAATGATTAGATCCGAATTGGTCCTTCAAGATCTAATCTAGCTAATGCAAACTCAATTCATCAAGATAGTGTCGACTCCAACCCATCAAAACAAGTTAACATAGGATTAAAACAGAGATTTAAGAAATACCCTAAACAATTTTCATATATAAGCACAAAATCTGACAATGATATAAGTCAAGAAATCAATTAAATTCTACATTGGAGAAAAGAAAAGGATTATTCACTCATGAATTGAGTGAGTATCCAAAGAAAAGAAGAAGAAAACTTATCTATGGTTGAAGAAGAAGAGGGGGGCGGCGGCTCCAAGAGTTTCTCCTCCAAATTTTCAAGCAATTATACGATATTTTCTTATGAGAAGAGAATACATAAAAACCTAGACCTAAGGTGGCTATTTATAGTGGAAAATAACCTAAAGACTCCTATTACACTGAGGATAGGACTCTATGACGGTTTTGGGGCTGACTTGGTCTCCAAGTTGGGTTAAAAGTCTTCCTAGAACCAAAATCCTAGTGAAAATAGGATCCTGAAATTTCCTGGAATCACACAGCAACTTCGACAGCACTTTCGGGCTTGAAAATGGCAGAACTGGCTTTGGACTTCAAAGGAAAGTTGTAGATCTCGGAGTTAGCTTTCCAACAGCTAATCACGGGCCTAAAACGGACATCTGAGTAGAAAGTTATGGCCTTTTTTCCCGAGACTGTGCTGAATCCTGATCCAACTAGGACTAGTATCGGGTTTGTGCGGGAATTGGATATTTCTTTGGGCTTGTGCGGCACAAATTGGGATTTTAACTCCAATTATGGGCTTGTATGGGCTGATTATTATCCCATATAAAGTATCCAAAATTCCAAAGCTTCCAGGCTTCTTCAGGGCTTGGAAATCTTTTGCAATTAAAGCTCCAATCTTCAATTCTTGCTCCTTGAAATAATTCTTCAATAATCTTCAAATCTTCAAATTATCTTCAATAAGTCTTCAAACACGAACTTTGAATCTTCAAATCTATACTCAAAATTACTTTGCTTATATCTGTGTAAAAAGTCATCAAAATAGCTCCAGAAGTAGTAAAAATAAGCAAATTTCCAATTTCACATCTTTTAAAGACTAAAAACACAAATATTAACAAAATAAGATAAATTAGAGCATAAATACACCAAAAAACATAGTAAAATAGCCATAAAAATAGGATTGTTTTTGCCTCGATCAACTAGCGCCACCCTTCCCCTTCTTCTTAGAGGACCCTTCTGCAGACTTAACTGGATCTTGCTGACTCGGGATCAGTTTTCTGGATTTAGCTTTGTCTAAAAACAATAGCATTGCTACAAGCTGGGCATTATTCTCATCGATCCCAAGGGACATTCTACTCCCAAGGTGTGTCATCCTCCACCGCTTCGCTTCATGATTGGCAAATTTCTTAATGCCACCATGGCACAAAATATATGATGGTGGCGGATAAGGCAAGTTCCCGTAAGCAATCCAGCGGGAGCGCTTTTGCTTGAAAACTCCAGTTGTAGGATGGCGCTATGTCGCAACGTGCGCGACCGGGGCGAAAAACTATCGAGGTTCTTACGAGGAGTCGCCACTAATCTTTTTTACCTAGGTGTGATTAGCCACCTATCCAATCATTAAGTCTAATTTTAACCTAATTAGGAAATACTAAACCTAATAAAGTCTGCTTAACCAGAGTCTATGGTTCGGGAGTCGGGTACGCATGGGGAAGGATTAGCACCCCCACAACGCCCGTCGAAACGACGGCACTGACTGGTCTAGGATTAACTATGGGTCTCTATCGTTGGTTATTTCTATTCTTAAGCTTATCCATGCCTGATTTTATCATTCTTAGTCTTTAAACGAGTTATAATTGATCTTAATTGTTCTCTATTTAGCCCAAATTGTTATTTTTTTTTTACTTAATTATCCGGATTAAGCCAATGTTACTATTCCTTTTATTTTAACTTAATTCACTTTAGATTAAGCCGTTTTATTATTCCCGTCTTTTATTGACTCAATTTTTATAAATCAAGCCATTTTATTGTTTTACATAATCTCTTTTTAGATTAAGTTCTTTATTGACTCCACTTAATTACCATGAATTAAGCATTTTATTGAGTCCACTTAATTACCCTAAATTAAGCCTAAGTTCTTTATTGAGTCCACTTAATTACCCTGAATTAAGTCTTTTATTGACGCTACTTAATTACCCTGAATTAAGTCCTTTTATTGACGCTACTTAATTACCCTGAATTAAGTCCCTGACTTGACCTAATTTCCTTCCTTGAAATTAAGTCTTTAACTCTACCTAATTCCCTTCCTTGGAATCAAGTCCTCTACTTAATTTCCTTCCTTGAAATTAAGTCAGTCTTTCTTTACCTAATTTCCTTCCTTGAAATTAAGTCAGTCTTCTTTTACCTAATTTCCTTCCTTGAAATTAAGCCAGTCTATCTTTAACTAATTTCCTTCCCTGAAATTAAGTCAGTCTTCTTTTACCTAATTTCCTTGAAATTAAGTCAGTCTTCTTTTACCTAATTTCCTTGAAATTAAGTCAGTCTTTCTTTTACCTAATTTCCTTCCTTGAAATTAAGTCAGTCTTTCTTTTACCTAATTTCCTTCTTCGAAATTAAGTCAGTCTTCTTTTACCTAATTTCCTTGAAATTAAGCCAGTCTTTTTTTACCTAATTTCCTTGAAATTAAGTCAGTCTATCTTTACATAATTTCCTTCCCTGAAATTAAGTCAGTCTTCTTTACTTAATTTCCTTGAAATTAAGTTAGTCTTCTTTTACCTAATTTCCTTGAAATTAAGTTCTCTACTTAATTTCCTTCCTTGAAATTAAGTCCTTAACTCTACTTAATTCCCTTCCTTAGAATTAAGTCCTTAACTCTACTTAATTTCCTTCCTTGAAATTAAGTCCTTAACTCTACTTAATTCTCTTCCTTGGAATCAAATCATTTACTCTACTTAATTTCCTTTCTTGAAATTAAGTCCTATACTCTACTTAATTCCCCTCATTGGAATTATTGTCCTTAACTTTACTTAATTCCCTTCCTTGGAATTAAGTCCTTAACTTTGCTTAATTCCCTTCCTTGGAATTAAGTCCTTAACTTTACTTAATTCCCTTCCTTGGAATTAAGTCCTTAACTCTACTTAATTCCCTTCCTTGGAATTATGTCCTTAATTGATCTTACTTAATCATCTTTGGATTAAGTCTTTGCTGATTTTACTTAATTCTTGTGAAATTAAGTCTTTCTTGTTTTACTTAATTTCCCTGAATTAAATCCTTTAACTGCTTTTACTTAATTTCTCTAAATTAAGTTCTTTGACTACTTTTACTTAATTATCATGAATTAAGTTCTTTGACTGCTTTTACTTAATTACCATGAATTAAGTTCTTTGACTGCTTTTACTTAATTTCCATGAATTAAATCCTTTTACTACTTTTACTTAATTACCCTGAATTAAGTTCTTTGACTGCTTACTTAATTCCCCTGAATTAAGTTCTTTAACTACTTTTAATTAATTACCATGAATTAAGCCCTTTAACTGTCTTTACATAATTTCCCTGAACTAAGTCCTTTTACTGCTTTTACTTAATTACCATGAATTAAGTACTTTAACTGCTCTTTACTTAATTATCATGAATTAAGTCCTTTAACTGCTTTTACTTAATTTCCCTGAATTAAGTCCTTTACTGCTTTTACTTAATTTCCCTGCATTAAGTCCTTTAACTGCTTTTACTTAATTACCATGAATTAAATACTTGACTGCTTTTACTTTTTAGCTTAATTGATTATTGATTATCATTTTGATGTGTGGATGCATATGATGCATGAATTCCAGTTTAAAAAGTGTTTACCGTGTGATTATACGAGAAACACAATTTGGGCACCTTCCACTTGATTGGTAAGACCCCCATTTAGATGTTTCAAGCCTAGAAAACTCGGTTGAAACAGATTCCAACCGATTATTCCATCATCGGAATCAATTTATTTATCTCATATGGACATGACATTTTAACAACATAAAATTTAAACATGAATGCATATGATAAAATTAATATTTTTTTTATTTTTCAAATTCTAGCTTTCTTGAATCTACTCAATCAAATAACCACAAAAAGTCCAACTCACAAATTATGGAACCTATCTACCAAGTTTGTGTAGCTCCAAATTAGTTTACCTTAAGTTATCAACTCTTAATTTGAAGTTAGGAGAAAGAGGGTAATCTTTATCAAAACGTGAACTCATTCCTAAAAAGCGCACTCTTGAACTAATCTTAAATGGACTATAGGTATATCTACACAATCTTATTGTAAAAAGCTAGGCTTTAAATCTAAAAAAGATCTAACCTTTACATATTATATGAGCAAGATATAAACTTTATACTAAAATATATCACGTTCCATGTCCTAGGGTCCAGTTTTAAAGGCTTAAGATAACTAATTAGCACATTTTGGAGCTACAAATCCAATCTTTAAACGAATCTAGATTAGGATCTAATCGTCATCTTTTATCAACAAAGGTCTAGCCTTTACAATGAAAAGACTAATCCTAAATCATTATGAGGTAGACTTCCCATAAAAATCCAAACTTTGAGTGACAAACTTAATTTTAAACATCTTTATATCTTCAACTTGGCAAGCAAACATCTTTAATCCTAAATCTTATTATGCCTTAACCCATATAAGTCATAAATCCCTTGATTAGCCTAATACTTGACCTTAAACAACTTTGTTTTACAAGATTTGAACTACTCAGGCCCTGAATTGACCAAATCG